>JAZHYW010011060.1:7500-20084 GCA_037355805.1 Ixodes ricinus | reverse complement strand
GAGGTAGAGAGTTTGAGAGCGATCTGTTCCGAAAACTGTCGAACCCCATCAGGACGACAGCCCTATCATCCATCCTCAAATGGCTTAGTGGAAGGATTCCAAAGACAACTGAAAGCTGCGATTCTGGCGCATGACTCAACAGGACCATGGACCGAAATCCTTCCAGTGGTACTGTTAGGTATCCGGACCGCAGTCAAAGAAGACGTTCAGTCCAGCTCAGCTGAATTGGTATATGACACGACTCTTTGACTTCCCGGGCAATTTTTCCACACCGAAAACAAACAGCACTGCACAGACAGATAATTCCGCCAACCGACTACGCTTGACTCTGGAGAACATCCAACCAACCCCGCAAGAAACCAGTCGCGCAAAGTTTTCGTGAGCCCTGACTTACAAAGCTGCACCCGTGTATTTGTGCGCAACGACAAAGTAAACTGTCCTTATGGCGGACCATATTCCGTTATTGAACGTCACGAAAAAACAATGACTTTGTCCATACGTGGTCGACAAGAAGTCGTGTCACTCGACAGTCTTAAACCAGCTCATCTACCTAACAACGAGCTAGAACTTTCCGAGAACTCCACCGCCACCGGACCAACAAGATTGCTCGTCTCGTCGAGCTCCTCGCTAGGGGGGGGGGGGGACGAACCATGTAGCAGCTTCCAGCGAAGCGCAGAAAAGGAAGATAAAAAAACCGGCACGAGGCACGCAGCGCGGGGCGACCAAGACCGGCTTTCAGGATTCCAGCACCCGACATCGCTCCAAGCGACTCCGTTTTAGTTTGCCCTGTAAATATGTAAATATGTAAGTAAATTAGTTCGAGGTGGATGCGTCCACTCAGCTTTACTCTCGGGATTTAATTCAGAAGGGGAGTATTAAAACCCAATAAGAAACACAAAAAAACATGGACCAAAATATCGACTGAATGCACTAGGATGCCCAGCACACGCCCGACTTCCGGGACAAGCATAGCACTGCCGGTGGCTTCACTTGCGCCAGGCTCGCGGAGCAGCTATGCGCCATCCAGTCCCCTGTAGTGGAGATCCGTGGGGCAACTCTTTATATCCTGTGTGCAACCTTGAGGATATAGGGCCCCATAACAAGTTTCTGTGCACTCTTCTTACCCATGGCACCCTCCGTATTACGCACACTTTTCAAGAGGCTCTCGGCTATCCCTTAGCAAAAACTAAGACGTTTGAAATATACCACATTCTAGTTTGAGTGTATTTCAAGTACAGTTTACAATTGTAAGTACACAAACAATATACCCAAAAAATACACTTCTTTTTGTTTTACTTAATACTAAAATATATTTCTGAAAATATTTTTAAAATGCCTTTATTTAAACTACATTTGAAGTACTCTTCATGCGTTCTGAAATATGTAAATACTAAATTAGTAGGTACAAAATACCTTGCACATAGATTTCTTAAAATATTAGTTTCTTTCATGCAAAATATACTCCTACCCTGATTAAAATGCAGCGATCAAAAATATCTGCAGAATACTCTTAAAATACCTGGAAATTGTAAATACTGATCTGTTAAGGCTTATTCAGACGATGCATCTTTTCAACGCGCCACAGTTCAGCGAAATCAAGATTTCGCGAAATCGGCTTTGTGACACGTGGAGTTTGACGCGCGAAACCTGTGACGTATTGACTCACGAGAATTTTCGCCAAACCTCGTCATTTGCACCGGTAATACCAAGCGTTTCGCATCAAAATGATACGCACAGTGTGAAGAGACGGTTTGTTTTATTATTACCACTCAATGAACTTCGTCAGATTTGGCTCACTGGGTTTACTAGTCCTGCCAAACCCGGGTAAAACCGTGAACGTGAAAGAACAGGCAGAAGATCTCGAAGCATTTCGGACATATTTGAACCGCTAATAAAGAACGTCATCCCCGGTCATCATGTTTATATGCGGTGCTTGCACTCGTCGCGACTGTTGATGAATCTGCGCCGCGCCACCAACCCGTACTGTAGGCGCCGTTCACACACCTGCAACCGAATAGCACCAAGACTCGTCGCCCGTACGCACCGCTTCTCCGCTTGTCGCTCTCCATGTTTGTTTGTTTTCATTTCGGCTTCGGCTCGGATGCGGAACCGGCCAAAAATCAAACTCCTCCAAAAGCTCGCTCCTCCTCGAAGGTCAGACGTCATAGAGAAGTCGAGCGCCCATTGGCAGCGTCTACGTTTCTCCTTTGCGTGATTGACAGGCGTCGGTGAGGTTTCAGCGAAACATTGCTCCAGAAGCGAGGAACACGCGCCACTTTTTTCGGAGGCCCGCCATTTTTCCGGTCACGTTGAGACGGGGAATCTGTTTCCGAAACCTAGTTTCGCGACACAAGATTAGCCAACAAGATGCATCGTGTGAATAGACCATTATACTCTAAGTATCTTTTGACTACAATACTTTGGTACTTTGACTTAAACTACCAAAGTATTGAAAAGCTCGCCTATCAGAAGTTCACTGAAGCAGATGTGGAGTACACTGAAGTGCCTAAATACAGATTTGATTAATTTGTCAATTGAGTTGCGCAGCATCGCACTGATAAGTCAGCCCAGTTTACGTTATTGTGTTGTTGTTTTTTTCTATCAAGAGCACACCTGATAAGTTTCTTGCACACCAATCACAAACGGGGTTCGGGAACTACAACCACAACACTCTGGTGCTGCAAAGCTTCAGCAAGTGCTGTGAGCAGATATGTTTAGCGTGGTTATGCAAGCACAATATTAGTTCACTGAATGCGTATACTCACCATTGTATGTGATGTGAGAAGTGACTTTAATATAGTGACGTTAATGACCATAATAATTAGTCAACTAGTAAAGAAAAAAACCTATCTTAAAGTGAAGAAACTGCCTTTATTCGCTTCGTTCTGAGTGGTGCTATGCAGAGAAGCAATAGCATTTCTTCTAGAAGCCGTTTTTGTGGCCATTGTTTTTGCGACTGCGCCGAATTATTATTACTTGTGCTAATGCTTTTTAGTAAGAGATATTGTTCACGAACGTCAAAACACTGTTTTCCCTTTGACAGAGTCCCGAGGAGAAGATCGAATACTTGGAACCTTAATAAGTACAGAGGTGGTCACCGGCCAAATGATTACCTTCAATCTGTAGGCTATTTGTGTTTGTTTCTAACTGTGTAGTTGTGGGATGTATGTAGTAGTTCCTTCAAATACCACAGGGATACCGTTTATTAGCAAAATCCAAAATAAAAACAAAATGAAAAGAATTTGTGTAGCCGGTTTTTTATACACAAATGGCATCTTGAGGGGGAAGGAATTATATTTTTGGTATATCTAAAATCTTTTCTGATTGATATTTATGATATATTTTGAATACCTTACGCGCGTATTTCGAATGTAAACAAAACAATAGAGAATGGATACAAAATTATTATGCATATTCAATATATTTCAACTATGTTTCAAGTACAGCCTCTTTTCGCTAAGGGATGCATACCAGGAGGCTGCTAAGGTACCCGCCCTTCAAAAATTTGTTAGCCTGCCCGCAAATATCTTGATCATTTGGTTTAGCGGTGGCTCTGCTGCCGACACTGAGATGCGTCGTCCGCTTCGCGTCCGCTGCGATTCATGTGCTTTCTTGCTCCGCGAGTAAGTATCGCGGGCTGACATGCGCTCCTTTAAATACTTCTTGAAAGTTAAACTATGTTGATTTTTGACTTGTGGTTTACGTAACACAAATATAAAACTGCCGACGCTTTTGTCGTCGTTTTCGTCGTCGGGGAACGGCGAGAAAATAGGCTTCCTTCCCTTTCGTTTTCGCCGAAAGTCTATTGGCTAGACAATAGAAATTCACCATGCAGTTAGACCAGTTTAACTGGTCATATTCACAACACAGGTCGTAAATTAATAAAATGCAATTTATTTCAAAAACAAATACATACTGCAGGCCGCAAGAATAAACATAAAAATATATTTACAATGCAAACAAATTGTCATGATATCATTCATGTGTCCCAGGTGGTTGGCGAGATTCTCCACATCTTCTGGAGTGTCGAGGTTCCGGTGGTGGCTAACATAGTACCCCAAGGCATCTGAAATAAGAATAACCATCAGTAATTAGAACCATGGCAGATTTATTTGCACCCGTCTGTTCTAAAACGGTATGTAACTAATGCCACGAATAAAAAATATGCACTATCATAAACAGTATGAGAGGGAATATGGAAGCGTGTGCCAATCGTACATGTGGTGCCAGTCTCGCGGCAATTAAGTACTGTATAAACCGCATGTAAGCGATTTGACCAGCGACGAGACAAGCGACGACGATCCGCTTCACTGTCGTTCGGTCACTCGCGCGACGCGGCAAACCGCATGAAAGCGACGGGAGCAAGCGACCAAGGCGTTGAGCGACAATTTCTAGAAATCCAAAAATCGAGCGACGCGGCAAGCGACCGTGGGTAATCTCCGCCGCTCGTCGATGACTCTCGTCGCTCGCTTAATCGCTTACATGCGGTTCAGCCTTTACGCAAAGCAACTCCTAGGAATGAAAAGATCCTGCTGTTGTTACCCCCTTCCTGCCTCCCCAGTCTGTCGTCCGCTATGCAACTCGCACTGTGGTAAAGGATCTCTGAAGCTGAATGTACAGTGCACTGGCCTTGCAGGACGCACATAAGTTTTGATGCGAAAAATATATTGCAGACTGCGGCCTTGGAGAAGACGGAAAGATCTCGTACTCGCCAGCCGTCACTTTTTCGTTTGACAGTTGTTGCAAACTGACATCCAGTATGGCCCACTATTCCCAGTTTGATCGAGAGGTACGCCAAGATATTTGATTTCTGGTTGATTCTATTGGATTCCTGCAAATCTGGATGGCGTTGTTCCCCACATGCCCAACCAAAGTCCATTCGACTTATCGTTATTAACGGATGCGCCTGTCAACGCACAAACATTATGCGTTACCCGGAGTGCTTCTTCTACACTTTCCTTGCCAGAGCAAAAAAAAAAAAAGCGACGTCATCGGCATAAGCCAACCACTTCACCTCTGAGGAATTGATCATGTACCCTCGAACATTAAGGTTTCTAATTATACTAAGGCACAATGTTTCGAGATATAAGGCATACCAAAGAAGAGATAGAGGACATCCTTGCCTCACTGAAGATTTGACAGTGATTGGCGTTGAAACAGTGTTATTAACAATGATTTTGGTAGAGCACTTTCTGCAGCATAACTGAACGCCTGAAAGGACAGTGTCTCCAATATTGACACGAGAAAAAATTTGGAACAAAAAAAGTGACTAACTCGATCAAAGGCTTTTGAAAGATCAACTTGTACCAATGCAACTTGATCGTTGCTATCCGTCGTACACTCCAGAACGGATCTGGCGACGTGTAGGTTGGTTTGAATTGTTCTTCCTCTGATTCCGCACGTCTGGTGTTCTCCAATTTAGAGAATGAGTTACCGTGTGAAGTCTTTCTGTGAGTATTTTCGCAAAACTCTTGTAGTCTACATTACACAAGGTATATTGGTCTGCAGCTCGCAGTCTTTTTCAGCACTTTTTCATCTCTACTTTTAGGTATTAAGACCGTATGACCTTGATAAAAAGTGGTGGGAGTATTTTTTCTTGCTATACTACGTGGAAGACATCAAGCACCATGCTAGTAAGTCAGTAAGTTCCTTACAGAATTCTGCACTGAGTTCGTCGGGAGCAGGTGTCTTATTCATGGGAAGTGAGTTGAAGGCATATCGGACTTCTTCAATGGTTAACGCTCCATTTATCTAAGTTTCTCTTCTTCTGAAAGGACCGGTAAGTTGGACAGTAATTCTTTCGCACCTCTTTTATCCCCATCTGGTATCACTGTGCCAAAAGGTTCGTGTAGTGGCCTAGGAAGACTTTTAGAAGCTCAGGTGTATCGTACATAGTGGTGCCTTCGCTATCAATTGCTAGAATTTGTTTTGACATGGCGTATCTTTTCTCATCATTTAGCGATCGTCATGTGAGGGGTTCATTGAGCGTAAATCGTTTTGTTCGTGAACGAACAACTGATCCTTAATACTTGTCTCCATCATATCGTTGTAACTGCGCTATGCATGGTTGTGTTAATTTCCTCTTTGCATGTCCCAGGGCTAAAAGATTCAAGTTCATATAAGGTTGCCAGGTTGTTGAAAAATTTTCGTCGGTCATTCTTCCGCTCAAACGCCAGGATACTCGGTTATTTAATGGCCCAATTCTTGACGTTTTGTTTAAACGTATCCCACTTCGCAAATATGGAAAGTGTAGGGAGGCGCGAAACATCTGACAACCGACAAAAAATGCGTTCAGTGAGCCCCTTTTCAGAAAGGAGAGTTACATTAAGTTTCCACAAGCCCCATTCGGGGCGAAAGAATTACCTCTTTTTTTCCCCGATGCAGATTGATATCAGACAGTGATCAGAGAAGAATATTGGTTTCAAATTATAGTCACTGATTTGAACGAAAATTCACCGCTCACATAAATCCTGTCAAGGCGAGCACGTAGTGAGTTTTTAAAGTGTGTGTAATGTATATCTCCAGATTTGACATCACTAATGCCTATTAGGTTGTGCTCAATGATTAATGATTTAGATAAGGATGGCTTGTTGGGCTAGTTGGCTTCGCATCGTGGTGTAATATGCCAAAACAACATGGACGAAAACGAAGAGAGAACTGGAAAGGACGTGGTGTACGCCGCGTCCTGTCCAGTTCTCTCTTCGTTTTCGTCCATGTTGTTTTGGCTACTACACCATGATTAATGATTCTAGTTTTGTTGCGCTCGAATCATTTCTAGACGTTGGTTGCGAACAGTGGTGTAGCCAGGATTTTATTTTGGGGGCGGGGGGGGGGGGGTCCAATGGCATGAATTGGACCCCCGGAATAACGAAGCAGGGTGAGCTCGGTGGTACGGACGCTCACGCAAAGATTAGGGAGGCGCTGCTAAGATAAAGCGGGTAAAGCTGCATTGTCATTTTTGAAAACGGAGCAGGCTTCATTTAGAGGAATACGGGCGTGGTGGCCCACTGTTCTACTGCCGTTGTAGTTGCGGCCTATTAACTTTAAAAGCTTCCTCACAGCACACAACTCCTCCCACTTTTTTAAGGTAGCACTGCATTACCAACGCGTGAAGGCCAGACAAACACAAGGATAGCTAGAGACCAGTGTCTGCTCTGTTCCATGGGCGCCGCCATGTTTGTTTATGCTGAAGAAATGACACAGTAAAGGGGCGGGGGGGAGGGGGCTGCGCAATTTGCAATACTTTTTCTTTGTTCTTTTTTTTAGAAACCTTTGCGCATTTCGCAGTGCAAGAACGTCGGAAAGGCAACCTGCAATGCTGTTTGGCTTGGTGCTACCTAGCAACTGAAGCAAGAAACATTAGATATGCCTGAGAGTGGCAGCTGCATTGTTCAAACGTGAGCTATGGTGGCGCCGCTATAGCCTAGTGTCTGAAGCAAAAAATGAAAGCCGTTTACAACTGCCTGCAACGCCGGGTGGAGCGCAGCTCTTGAGGAGGAGGAGGGAAGGCTACTGAGGAGGAGTAAACCCCTCCTTTCTCCTCCTCCCCTCACGGGGGTCACGTGACCTCGGGGGGGGGGGTCACGTGACCTGGAGGGTCACGTGATCTCGAGGGAGGGGGGGCACGTGACCTGGGGGAGTCACGTGACTTAGGGGGTCACGTGACCTGGGGAGAGTCACGTGACTTGGGAGTCACGTGACCTGGGGGTCACGTGACCTTGCGGTTACGCCGACGCCGACGGCGACACCGCTCAAGCCGGAAACAGGCGCCTAAGAGCTGCGCTCTAAAAATACTGGGTAGACCAGGAAGCCGTGATCGCATAACATGCAAGTACGGCGGAAGCTGTGGCCTGGCGGGCCAGTCGGGACGTGACTACGTATCACCGGAGTGCGCTTTTACTGTGCAGAAGTATGAGGCTTTTCGCTGCATCATGCTCCAATATGTATGTGTTGCGCTCGTATACGTAGCGGATATCGAAGCCGTCGGCATCGCAATGTGGGGCTTATCGTTCACCCTTTGCCAAGTTACACCGAGACAGGGTATAACCTTGGGCTCTCACTCTACTGGCGCCGCCTGGCTCTTATCGGCAGGCTATACTGTCAAAAGAAATTAAGCAGCAAAAACAAATATTGCGATGCTGAAAAATCGGAGCAATCGTCCTCGCACAAACACTAGGGGCCCATATATAGGGCGAGGGTAATTCTGAACAACCACAAGACCAAAATCTATTATATAGTAAAGGTTTAACAAATTCGTGCTACAGAACAAGATGCCGCAGGAAAGAGAGTTATTCTTCCTAGGCGGCTTTATCTTGCAGTGTGACTCCAAAGGCAGCAGCGGCATATCCTCGGGACGATTGGAAGTCGTCAGTCCGAACTCATCGTTCCGTCACTCGGAGAAATGACATCACACACCACACACAAACACGTAAACCACACGCCGAACGTGGAAACGAACTTGGAATATGAAGGCTCTTCAGAGTTTTTGATGTTCTGTGCAATAAAAAGATTAATCTAATAACGAATTGCATCGGATGCCACCTCGACATGCAAAGCAGCAAGCAAGACGAACTTCATTGCATCCGTGAGCGACCATCGAGACGGGCGTCTAGATGGAGGGAAATTTCACGAAGTGAAGGAAACTTCGACCAAAATATAGAAATTTTAGGCGTCCAATGAAAGAGGGAGAAACGTGAAACGCCCGTCACGTCTGCGCTACAGGCGGTCGCCCTCTGTCCGAAGGCCCTATTCCCGAACATCTATCATCTCCTCAAGATCCTAGCGACTCTGCGCGTAGCAACGGCGGAAGCTGAGCGCTCGTTCACTTCACTACGACGGTTGAAAACATCCCTGAGAGCGTCCAGTTTGAATGAGCGACTGCTCGGTCTAGTGCTTTTGAATGTTCACCGCGAAATTGAAGTTCAAGCGGTGGACATCCTGGATATTCTTTGCCATAAATGCAGGCGGCTGCATTTTAATATGTAGGCGCTCGGCAAAAATGAAATGATGAAGAGAGCCTGTAAATTGCTTTCTGAAATAACTAGTCACAGTTACTTTTTTTATTCGCAGTAATTTCTTGTCGAAAGCACGTAATTCTGATCGGTACACAAGGTGTGCGTGAGCGCAGCGCCACCCGTTGCTTACAGTGCAATTGTTTGTACAATTAATTTAATATTCCTTACAACACTGACATTGTTTTTACATTATCACCATGCGTGCGTTTTGTGATGTCCACTTTAGTTCGATTTAACTATGTATTTCAGTGAGGATAACTTGTTATACTTTGCCTTGAAATTGCCATCCTTCACCCCACAAATGTTTCGAAATATCCGTTCTTTATATATCTGATATCAAGTTCCGCATCCCATCAAATAAACATGAATGAAGAAATATTGACTATTTTATTTACTTGAGCATTTTCTACGCCACAAACATTCCTCCCGAAAGCATATAAGTTGGAGATAGTCCACGCTCCCCATTTGCTCCGTGCCCCGTGCAAGACCGACTGCGTGAGCAGGGTAGCGAGCGGGCCCAATGCGGGCACCGGTGGGGGAGGGGGGGGGTAGCTTCGTCATTTCGGGGGGGGGGGGGGTTCGACCCCGAACCCTCCCCCTCTGCCTACGCCACTGGACTTGCGAACGATCTCGTTTACTGCAAAAACAGTTGAAGTCGCCAAGAAGAACAATATTTTTATCTGTAGTCAAATAATGAGATACAAAGGAAAATTAAATATTCCTAGCCGACATTGCATTAGGGGCATAAACACACATGAACCTCCGATCCTTATCATCATACGTAAGGTCACACAAAAGAAAACGCCCCTCCACATCCATGGTGAAGGAAATTGACGAAAAAGCTTTGGCTTTCTTCAGAAACAGAAAACACCCCGCTGGAGTACCGCCAGTGGCGTCACGAGGGTCAGCGGCACCCGGGGCGGTAGCCCACCGCGAACCCCCTCCCCCCCCCCCGCTCTCGCGTGGCCCGCCGCGACACCCCCTTCCCCCCGCTTCTCGCTTGGCACGCCGCGACCCCCTTCCCCCCGCTTCTCGCCCCGGCACGCCGCGACCCCCCCCCCCGCTCCCTCCGTGGCCCGCCGCGACACCCCCCTGAGCGCTGCACCCGGGGCGGTCCGCCCGCCCCCCCCCCTTGCTGACGCCACTGAGTACCGCACGCATGACTTACGAAAATTTCAAAATCACTCATGAACGGTTTCAATGCAATTTCGGTTTTCTTGCTCTGTTGAAATCTTGGTTTCTTGTACAGCGAGGATGTCTATCTGTTCGTTACGCAAGAGATGAAGGAGTTGATGTTGTTTCCTTCTAGTCTGCAGTTGACACCGTGTTTTTCGTATGTTGCACAATTAGTGTACTCTCACTGCTATGTAGATTTTAAACCTCGAACATTTAAGGTGGCTACATTAAGCGGAAAGGCGCTACGCATGACAACTGATGTTTGGGGATTGTGGGTTGGGAATTTCCCCGACAGGTGCAGAGCCTGTTTTATGTTTCTCGTACGGTTTGTGTCGTTTGACTGCCTGCTTGTGGTCTAAAAGCTTGGACTGCGGGTCCGAGCTGTCACCTGGCATTTCGTCCTTGCCTGGGTCTTCGTGGACCATGCTAGTCTCATTCTTGGTTCCCTGACCGTCTTCTTTGAAAGACGTTGTCTCTTCAAGGTTCTTCTCTTGCGTCGTGTTAAGAGTAAGAGGTGGAAAGTGCTCTGATGCTTCCTTCGTCGTGGAAGATCCCGAGCACACCATCATTACAGGGACTGTTGTGTTCGCTCCTTGTGTAGCTGGGTCTTGGAGTCGTGCCTTGTACTCACTAGATGGCTGCGCAGGGGTGAGTTGTTCTTAATAGTGAACGGGAGAAGAAATGTCGCCTGCAGGTTCGACAACCTCACTGACGTCCATGAGGTTTTCCGTCGAAGGTTCTTTGCCTTGGAACGTTCCTTGACGCAGTCTGCCTGTATAAGTAAGCACGCAGTCTTCTACGGTGTGCCCGAAGCGTCGGCACTAGCAGAGCATCGCGGTATCCGACAGTACCGGCGGATGTGCCCGACCCTGTTGCACCGTAGGCAGAGTGGGGGTCGACCGGAGTACAAGCACGAGGCACTGGCATCCGAATTACCATTAGCAGGTCTAGAATTTGGGAAGATCACACACCTTCCGCCAGCGCCAGTGTCATTTCTCTGTTCATGATCTGCAAATTCTCCATTCCAGGAACCCTCCAGTTCTCACGTTCGCTTGAGATCACTTTTCCGAGCGGCTCTAGTGCTTCAACTATTCGGTGGTCTTTGATGTGACTCGGGTAACCAGAACAGCTCTAGCTTCACATCCTTGGCCCCTGTACAACGATGAGGTTTTGGTGTGGTGGCACAAATAGACATGACTCGATCAAAAGAAAAAGAGATTCAGCATGATCTCATCGAGACACCTGTCTTAAAGGGGCACCGAAGTCTTTTTTGAAACAGGTCGTTTTGATCTTATATTGTTTAAAAGGTGTTAGTTCTCGCATAAACCAAGTACTATATTACAAAACCGCCTCTTCATCTCAGGGCAAGAGAAAAACATGTGGACTCTTTTTTCTCGCGGACTACACTGTGTGGACCAATGAAAGCCCTACAACACGCGCAGATTCCGAATGATTTTATTAAAACTCGCTTTGAAGAGAGTCTGATAGGTACACATTCGGATAATACTCCTCTTTTTCACCGTGGGCGAAGCCATCGCTTGCAATTCGCCGACAAGCGCCCTTCGTCGACCACTTCACTCGGAAGAAAATTCTTCCAAAAAGGGTGTGACGCGATCTTTGAACACGTTTTTAAATAGGAAATAAGCTACGTATGAAATAATTTTGGGTTTGTTGGGATGCTTAGAGCGTCTAGATTGAGTTGTCAGCGAAAGAAGAACGATCTCTGAATCGACTTCAGTGCCCCTTTAAGCATAGTACAGTGCATATTCATAGATCACGCTTAAAAATAGCGCATTCACTGAAAAAGGCCAAAGCAGCGAGAAAATAAAATAAGAACAAAACACCAAAGAGCTCCGAAGAGCTCTAAGAAACCTTACGTATAAAAATAACGTGACACGGATGTAGACAACATGGCATGGCACCCACAGGCTGTATGTGGTTATTCATATATGAGTATGAGCCAGCCCTAAAAGCTTGGCAAAAAAAAAGACCCAAAAAACTAGCAGCTCCTAAAAGCACTTGGTCTAGGTAGGATTCTGCAAAAAAGCAGGACAAAAACGAGTAAAATCCCTCCTCTCGATGAAGAGGTAGGAAGTGCCCTACAAATATCTATCAAACAGCAAGGAACGAGAATTCTTGTTACTGTAACATCTCCAGTTATTGGAACATTGCTGTTAGTCAATATCCGGGTTGAACGAAAAAGGGAGCGTCTCGCTCCTCTGGTGTTGACATGTTGTTAATTGGTGTCTATTATGTTCATGAAAACTCCAGCTTCTGGAAAACAGTATGTGTTCCTTTCCAATTCACCGGGGATAGCTAAGAAAGATAGAAGGAAGGAGAGGCGGACTTGACTATAGTGGGAGGGAAGTAAATAATATCAATTTTCCAAGCAAA
>JAZHYW010011060.1:0-5000 GCA_037355805.1 Ixodes ricinus | reverse complement strand
TAAATTTAGAAGACATTCAATGAAATACTTTATCTGTTTGCATTTAGATAATTTTGTAAATTTGCTCCGAACGCAAGAGTGCCCAATTAGCCGATTGTGACAATTTTCATTATTTTTTGAAGAATATAATTAAATTTATAATAAGACATTTATTCCATTTAATGTCTCGATAATGCATCAATGGCTTTAAAGCCGGAATTCGCAAGACGATCCGCGCAGCCGTTATTACGTGACAATTTTTCGAAGATGGCGAAAAGCCTCATGTATTCTCTATGTGACTCTGAGTCTGAGGTGCTCTTAAAGGAGCTGTGCAACGATTTTAACGTTGAAAGAATTTGCATCTTCTACTTTTGACATTGTTTATCTTGTCACAAAAAACTTAAAACACATCTCCTTTCTCCGAAATGTTGCGATTCCGCCGCGTAATCACGAAGCAAAAATTATAATATTTCCCGACCAGCAGCCACCAGCGGCGGCCTTGCGAACCACGCGGAATAACGTCAATGGGTGACTTGTAAAAAGATTGGAAGTTGCGCAAATAGCAGCTCGATAAAAAGTCATTTTTCTATAAATCTTGTCGTTCCAACATAAATATAAATGCGTCGAAAACCTGGTATCATCGACAAAACTTTTATTCTAAGGAGTTTTAGTGGGGCTGTAGTCCCGATATTTGGTCCATACCGTCCAGTTTTCAGCTACAACCCTAGGAGTCTTGGACATGGGCGCGTCCTCACACTTGCGCCATATCTCGACTTCCGGGAAAGGGAAAGACCGTAACTCAATGGACAAAACCGGTTTATATTTAATTGCTCAATACCAATGCAAATTATCGGCTTGCTCTTATTTGAGTTCTATTAAGTAAGGATACTTACATCTGCTGACAAAACTCCAAACTCGTTTTGACCATATTAAGTTTAGCCAAGGGCCAATCGACAAATTTCTCATTGCGCCAATGGAAGCACCCGAAAAAGAGACCATGTTTTTATGCAAGAACCATGTCCTGATAAGACCTGTCTCGTATGCAAAATTTCTCTCAGTGATAACGGGCACCCAGTAAGCTCTTCTAAACTATGATGATTTTTTTTATCAATCAATATTACGACGGTTGTTTGTAGCAATTTTATGGCCCGCATCGGCTCACGAGGTTAGCAAGCCGCACACTTTGTGCAAACGTGTAGAATACAGTACTGCGCAAGATTGTTCGAGTAGCCGGAAAGTGATCGGTTTTGTCGCCCAGCAATAAAAGGTTTATTGAAATCATCTATGTATACCCAATAGAATGACTGCAGCTAATTTTTTCACTATATTACTTATACACGAACTCAACTTTGTTATGTCACGGCGCGGTGGTTGCGCGTCGAGTGCACTTCCGGTCTGGGGCTGTGGGCGGAAGTCACCATGTGAGACGTGCATTACTGCTTTGTTTTGAAAGAAACCATACATAAGCCGGCATTTTCGTCAGAACGCCGCGACTGGGACTGTACCAAAAGAGTCGAGAAAGGTTTGAATGTCAGTTTTCATGTGCTCGGTTCGTCCGAGAACGGGATATGTGCCGTGAATAGGGAAAACCAGACGCCGTCGGATCACGATTGCTCAAGCGGGAAGCACATTGGGTTGAATTCACGGAAACTTGTGGTCATTAGATTTATTTGTTTTGTTCCAACGTGAACGCGGGAAGACCGTCAAGTTGTACGGACCACCTGCGGACTACGTTTAGTGCATCCTCAACTTCAAACGGTCACGTATCGTTTGAACTGTTGCCTGCTCTTTCAAACGTTTCTGCTTGTCGTCTGCGCTTTCAGAAGACACCGGCTCGTAGACCAAACGTTGGCCCGGTAATTGTGATAAGATGTAATTGTAGGCCTTAAAATACATTTAAGTTTGAAGGTTGGTTGGGGTAATCAGTATCGTAAACAGTAGATACAAGGAGATGTTGATCATTGCTACCAGTGGCCATCATCGACTTGTTATTCCTGATTCACTTGGTCCGATTCTGCTTGCGCTTTTCAGTATCGACGTCGACCATCTCAGCTACGGTTCACGCTTTTGCAGCTCGAGCGACGTCGCGACGGAAATTGCGAGCGGAATCACATCATGCGAATAAGGTTTTAGCATCCTTTCTGCGGCTTCCACGCGGAGTGAATCACCGCATGTCACATTATTCATGCGAAGTTTCGCGGTATAATGAGCCTCGGTAATTTCACTGAGGCCGCTCAAGTAGTCAGACATTGCCAGGAAGACGTAGAATCAACAATTCCACGCGAAAATGAGCACGGGGACTTATTATACCGACGCCGACAACATCGCATTTCAATGGTTTCTCCGGGCGACGGCGAGCTTCTTGCCCACACTCCATCGCGCCTGCGCGGCGCCGGTGGCGTCCGCTAGGGGCGCTACGGTTTGTTTGTAAATATAAGTTTCTATGTTTTAATAATGCATTCCTTGAATCAAATTCGCTGTATTGGTATTTCGAACAGTACTGAGTCTCGCTTGGAGCAAGCAGGTCTTCTCTCATCATATTTACTTTGTTCATATTTGTTTCGTAACCGTTCAGTGAATTTATCTTTTGTTTCCACTCACTCTAGACAATAAAGCGTTCACCAGGCGAACTTTAAAAAAAAAACTTCTAAGCCTTATAAATATTTGGTATAGATATTTTTTCTAGAACTAGAGCAGTAGAAAATACTCGTGACCAAGTGTTTTTATTTGACAATATTTTCTGCGAGCACTCGTGGTTGTTTGAAGCTCTTGAATTTTAATCATATCTTTACCTAACCTAACTTAAGCTGTTAGATATATGTTCCAGATAAACCTTGAGCAACCTATAGCAACTCAAAATATGAAAAATATTTGTCGTTAAAAGCCAAAGCGCTCAGCCGGTGACTTTTTCTCTCCGTGCGCAGGATGTCCCAAGTTTTATATCATACGTGGAAAAACAGTCAGCGGGAAAACCCTCTGCTAGTTGGAACGACGCTAGAAGCGTGAACAAATATATACAGTTCACATTACAAGCCGCCGTCATCGGACGCACTTTGGGTGAAATACTACGTGTGCCTGGCTTGCCGTCGAGAAAGGGACAAGCGAAGCCTGAGTCACCACCCTCTGCCCAGGATGAAGGTTCAAGAGTCACTGAACGGTGTTGGATTTGAAGACCACTCCGCACGTTCCTTTGACACCATCCCAAGTAAGTAAAAGGCTTGCGAAAAACTCACTCGCCCAAACGTTTTGACTTTCATTTTTGGCACGTTATCGGCGAAGCCACACTGTTCACCGCTAAGCTGACCTGACAGCTCGGTGGACGCCATGATCTCGCTGAACCTAACAAATGCCAGTTTCGCACCATGTAATCAGACTGAGCATCCTCACGTTCAGAGAGTAGGGATTAATAGTAAATATAGTGTAGAGCTGCACAAACATACCCTAAGACACCGATAAATGCTAGTAAGAATGAATGTTTCATACACATGTGCATGTACGGTCTCGGGGCGCCGCCATCTTGCTCGAGAACGGAGAAATAAGAGGATATTAATAGCTACAATGACATGTCGGATCGGCAGGAAAACTATGGCTCCGGAGCCCAGCCGAAAACTTTACTTGTGAGCTAAGCGTGCGAGACGAACGTGAGCGCACGAAGCTGCTTTAGCCGTGGACCGCAGAGCTCCTGCCGGAGTGCGTAACGCCGACGTGACCTCATGACGCGAGTGATATGATGCAAGTGGAAGAGACGAACCCCAGTCGCACAGCCGCTATCCTTGTTACGGTGCCTGAATGAATGTGGGTGACAGCGCGGAGGCATTATTTGTTGCGCTGAGGGCCGTTGACGCGTGCCAAGTAAACATAGGAATGAACTTCGGGAGGTAAATGGTAGTGGTCTCGAGACCCAGATTGAATAGACCATTTGCTATATTACCCAAGCATCAAGGAGAATGCAGGGATTGGTGTTCCACGCGCCACACGCGCACGCCTTCCCCGTATAAAAGATTCGAAGTAAATTCCCAAAATAAAGCGTTGACGAACGCACGTGCAAGATGCCATTTGTTTTAGGTATTTGCTTTAGAAAAGTTGCTACTGCTGACGCCAGCACGTGCGGCGCGTGGAACACCAATCCCTGCATTCTCCGTGATGCTTGGGTAATATAGCAATAGGTCTTGGAAGCATGCTTTTGTTTATTCGGGGTCCTCTATGATGCACGTGTTGATTCCATCTGTCCGCAATCCGGGTAGAAACAAAGCATTTTCGCTAATGGCACAGAGCACGGGCATGGATACAGAGCACGAGCTCTTAGCAGTTGATTCCAGCGCGCAAGCGCTGCATTGGCACCTCCCGTGGCTTCGGCCTCGCGTGCATAGCATTCGTTTTGCTCCAAGTACGTGTAAAACAAAACTTAGCTCTTCTTTTCACCACATGAGCCGTGCCGATCGAATCTTGAGGCGAATGGGGAGGCTAGCCAAAGCTACGCGCTCACGCCAAGACACGCCACGATGCGCGAGTTTTTTATGAACATGCAGCGATTATACTTATGTTGATAATTCTGACAAGCTCGGAGAGCAGATGATTTGTCGTACATGGGTAAGGCGGCTGACTGCGCCATAGCCAATCATAGCAAGTCATACGTAACTCACACACGGTAGATTATGCGCCCTTTGATTATCCCTTTCTTTCTGCTTTGTAGATTGTGTTACATTTCTATAAATAATAATGTTTCTACTTCCCTCGCCGTTCTGAACAAAACGTATGTTGGGCGCCATAGCTTCGCGTGGGTCTCTTGTGCGCGTGCTGGGTGAGAGCATTCAGCAGGTTAGTTTGGCACCCTCAAATTAGTGGGTAATAGCACACGATACGTTCGTTTACGTATAACTCCAAGCATGTGCGAAGGGTTCCCCATTCGTGCATGCACGTACTTCATGTGCATGGACGCAAGATGAGGGCAAGAGGACCAAACACTATGCTCCAGTGTAGGCACAGGTGCACGCGCCCGTTATGCCAGTAGTAAAGATGGA
>JAZHYW010011058.1:0-29724 GCA_037355805.1 Ixodes ricinus | reverse complement strand
TAATGCCTTCGGGCCCCGAGAGACATAATAAATTAAATGAAATGAAATGAAAGTACATGTCTAAAACTAAAGAGCGACGAACGTGCGTGCAACATGTAATGTGCTTTAAATTTTTGCTTTGGAGCATTATTCTACAGAAGCCAAGACGCACAGCGCGTGTAACTATAGTTGGTGACAGGTTGAAGGGTGCTACAGACATCTGAAATTGGTTGAGCTAATCCCCACTGCGTCCGCTTGAGACGGCGCAAGCTACCATTGTAAGATCGCAATCCTTTCACGAAAGACTTAAGCCTTTCCCGACGCGACGCAGCGCAGTGAAACGCTAATATCTGAAGGGGCCTTAAAAGTTAAAGTAACGATGCAAAAGTAAAAAAAAAAAAGTGAATGCGCGAGCTTTTTTGTTTTTCGCCGTGCATTTGCTGCGCATGCGCGCTTGTGCTATGAAGGCTAGAAAGCGTGTGCCGGAGGCAGAGCTTCCCTTTACTCTAAACCTGTCGCCGACTAAAGAAACCCATTATATTGCATCGTCCTTTGTTAATTTTGCGAAGTGTCTATTGCTTCCTGTGAAATCTGCGCAACTTGTTCAACTTTTAGACGGCGTTCCTCTTGCAGCTTGCCGCCAAGCATCACGAAAGAGAGCATCGGTTGGCGATTCCCACCAGCACGGCAAAGCGGCTCCGCGAAACGTACGAGAATTTGCACGCGGACCTGGCCATATTGTTTTCTGCACACAGTGTCGACAAGCAGCGAGACATAGAGAGGCACGTGCCACCCTACAAGAGAGTTGTTTTTGCTCGAGGTACTTTTTGCATAGCCCCACGAAATGTCTGACTTGTTCACTTCACTATAGCCTAAATAAAACCACCAAGCATATCAAGAGTAAAAACAAACTTGTGCTGAAGAAAGAAAAATAGTTGACTTCAAGCACGGATACTAATGTCTTTGAAAAAAATTGATAAGTGATTATGCAGTTAGGCGAACTGACTCTTTGAAGCTAGTATACCATGTAGCTAGGTCAAAAATGAAGAAACAATTCGTACGCAATAGAAATTGTTAGTGCCACAGTACAGCGACGCGGTGTTGAATATTTGATTCAAACCGTTTCCTACTTATGCGGAATCCCACTGGTGGATTTGGAGAGATCCAAAAGTGCTCCACGCCCCCGCCTTTAGCGCAGTCAAGGCTACCTCGCGCACAAAGATAACAAGAAAAAGGCGCCCTAAAATCACCCCAAATCTATTAATAAATAACCAGAATGTTTTTTTTTTTTTTTAGCGAAGCGGTTTGTGGTTTGCGCGTGAGATAAAAATACTGACTCTTCTTCCCCGTGTTCTTCACAGGTCCGTCAAGTCACAGTATTGCAGAAAAATCAATAAGCGCTACCATGCAGACACTGCGCTGCATAGGAGATCCGGCACCAGCGTGGCATGAGCTTTCGCAGACCTGGGAGTCCAGGAACAGCACAAGCCTGATCGAGAGCTACGTCCTCTTCGAACAGACACAGCCTCCATTTCTTATAATGGCGTCATCGCTGGACATACAGACGTTGCACAAGTCTAAGCATTGGGTCTGTGACGGGACCTTTGACTACTGCCCTCCAGAGTTCAGCTCAGCTCTACAGCATACATGGTTTCGTGCGAGGAGAGGGACTGCCTCTCGTCGTTGGATTGCTACCAGACAAGACGCGAGTAAGCTATACGAAGTTTTTTTATGTAGTGCGCTCCGCCCTGGTGCAGACATGTGGTGACGTCGGGGAACTTGAGGTGGGACATTTCGACTTTGAGATGACCGCCATCGCTTCATTTGAAGCTGAATTTCCTGGGGCACTGTCGAAGGGATGCCTCTTCCATTCCGCCCAATGCATCACACGCAAGGTGGCTCAACTAGGTCTCCGGGTGAGTACAGCCTCTTCGAAACTTGTACTGAAGCTATACAAGACGTATTCTGTGATTGCCGATCGCGCATCGCACGCGCCGTTTCCCAAAGTAATTGTTTGTATTTGACCTTGACCCTTCAGGAGCTCTGCGTGAGATCCCCAGCGACCAGACCTCAGGAGATGGGCTCGCAGGCTTGTGAGTCTCGCCCTGCTCCCGGAGCCTCTCGTGGTTCCCCACTGGGTGACGTCGCTCAGAGGTCTGAGACCGACCACCGGAACCCCGAGGCTGGACGCAGCCATCACCGAGTTCTCTGACTACTTTCAAAGTCAGTGGCTGCATTCACAGAGGCAGGTCGGCCTCTGGAACAACAACAGCAGGGACGAGGACAACCTCCGGACCACGAACCACGCGGAAGGCTGGCATCGCTCGCTCAGTTCGCGCTTTCAGTGCCAACCGAGGATGCCCCTCCGTTAAGTTTATGGCGGACTTTCAGCGAAATATCCGCCGTATGACTCACGTAAATAACTACACTCATTTATAAGCACCAAATTATTTAGATATTATCGTTTTCACTCTTCCTAGCATTGTGATGTGCGCACGGTTATATGTTACCTGCTGCACGTTCAAGTCAAATTGTTGCGGAAGGGGAACTCCTGCATGTTTTGGTGTATACGGGGGCTACCTAAGGAAGATATATTAGCTCACAGCTATGTGGATGCCGTCTTCACTGCGTGTTTGTCGGGCAGGGCGTAAATTAGATGGTTGAATCGATAACAGTCACACTGTCTTGACTACAGTTAGTCAAGAATTGGTTCTTCAGCTCTTTAATAACGATTCCATGGGCCCTATCGAAATTGCAGTTTGGAAGGCAGACATTATTAGAGGCTATCAACAGTGCGCGTAAAGAAATTGGGCTTTGAGGTAGTTTTTACGTTTCCGTTGCCTGATTCAACCGTAAACGGGGCTCAAAACATCCACCCCTCCCCTTCCCTGCCGTGACGCAGGTTGTTATCATAAGGAATCTCATCCACAACGACCTGCATCACACCGGGTGCGACTTTTGCGAATTTCACTGAGTGAGGAAATTGACGGCCACGATTATTCTTGCACTTAATTTCGCCCTAGAAGAAGAATCTAGGCGCAAATACGGATTTCGCTATACTTTTTATAGTGTTTTTATTTGAATGTGCAAAGTTATGTTTTCACATTCAAATATCGATGTTTGTGGTAAAGAGTGTGTACCCTTTAGTACACATGTAACTAGTGTATTCACAGCATTCGGTGGGAGTTGGTAACCACGAGGGCGCCAAAGTATTTGGTGCCCCAGTAGACTTCCGGTAGTTTATATATTTGTTCTCCAACAACGGACAGCGATCGGATTAGAAGATTTTTTCTCGTAGAAGTTACTGTACTACGTTTGGAAGAACCGGCGCGCATTGTAGTAAGTAGAAGAAATAACAGAATCATAAAGAAGCAAAGAAAAGAAGATGAAAACCGGAAGCGCGCAGGGGTCCACCGGCAGAAGGAGTAGCAAACTTGTTTGCAAACAAACATCAGTGGATTAAGAATCAGTTCCAGCGCACGAAGTGTTTCACTGACATCAAACAAAGTACTTAAGTAGATATCGGGCTCACCTATTATTTTTTGTATCTCGGAAGATCAACAACATTGGTGCGGTATTTGTTAGTTTTGATAGCACACTGGCGTCATGCCAATGGACCACCGGGCCACTACTTACCTTCTGGGGCATCTTTCCTGCAGGCAGCATTTAATTTCATCCTGAAGGGAATGTGTATGCTCGCGGTCAGAAAAATTAGGAGAGGTTTATTTGAGATAACGAGACGAGTGACGGTTGAGACACTTGTGAAAGGGATCCAGAATGCCTCATTTTATTTATTTATTTCATTGTATTTCACGTGTCCCAAAAACACCATGCAGGTTTCCCTATTGGTGCACAAATATATAAAAAAATGAACAGAAAAAAGAGAAACACACTTGCAGGTTTCAAAAGCAAAGCAACAAACACACAATATTTAAAGTTCGGCAACAAGCACAGTTCGGCGTTTTCATTATTGATAAACAGAGATTGTATCCGTGGCTAAGGAGATGGTATACAGAAGGTGTGAACGCTGAAAGTACTACGGGTCTTAGTTGAACGAGGAGGGACATTAATGTTTACATCACGTAAAAGCAAAGCACTGTCGAATACGCTATTTGCAATTTTGCACAGAAAAACTAAGTCGCGCTCTGCTCTTCTATTGGTCAATGGTATCAACGAAATCTTATTAAGCAGAAAAGTGTAGTCAAAATAGAAATGGCGTCGTAAGTAGCGATCACAAACAACACGTATTAGTTTGTGTTGCACATTTTTGATGGTCATAATTTGCATACCTTCGCCTGGTCTTCGCATCTAAAGACTCGCCCGGGGTGCGAAAATAGGGAAATGTCAGATTTTACTCGAAAACGAGAGGTGTGAATCGTAAGTCACTATATAGCGGGATCTGGCGGCTTCGGTATCCCTTTTCTAGGTGAGGATCCGCCAGCTGCAAAACGAGCAGACCCCAAACGCCACAAGACCGAACTACGTGGCCAATAATGAGGCCATCCGGACGCACAAGCAAAGCTTGCAGAGGCAATGGATGCAACTCAGCGCAGCCATGGCAGGTGGACCGGCAGCTATTGCCAGCAGCCAGCAGCTGTTCGAGCAAATGTCAATGCGTCTCTTGGCGAGGTGTCATGGCTCCTTGGACTTCACAGCTAGGGTTGCTTTCTCTGTTTATTGTGTTAATTTTTATTTATCATGCCTTCCACTGTTGTCAAGCTTAGTGAACTATAATTCCTTGCCCCTTTATTTACCAGTATTTTACATTTAGTGCTTAGAGTGTGTATTGTATATATTATAATTAATTTACTTGTCCCGTGTTCTCATAGTTATGTTGAACATCGGGAAGGAGGTTCCGTGGCACAACTGAGGTGTCAAACACGATCCATGCAATTATTGTCCTATATCATTAAGAAGTATCCCATGTAAAATCTTAGAAGATATCATCTGCACTCATCTGACTACCTTCTTAGAATCTAACAACTTTTTTACGTCATCACAACATGGCTTTAGAAAATCATTCTCGTGTGAAACTCAACTTGTCTCCTTATCCCATGATCTTCATCGCTTTCTTGACTCTGGCTCTTAGGCTGACTGTGTTTTTCTAGATTTTTCGAAGGCATTCGATAATGTTTCTCATTCTCTACTGATTATAAAACTCCGCACTTTGAATATTGCCCCTCACATACTCGATTGGAAAATGCCTTTTTAACAAATCGTCTACAATTTGTAAGTGTTACCAACAATATTTTTTTCTATTGCGTCTGTTTATTCAGGGATCCTCCAAGGCTCCATAATACACTCTAAAAAAAGCCCGTGTGTCAACTTTCCCGCACAACACTCTGACAGCCAATCACCGTAACTTACGGAGGCAGTTCTGCGAATGACGATGCCGAAACATACGTTTAGACCAAAAACGCAGTTTGAGTTGTGACATGCAATGCAAGCGTGACAAACGTCACGCTTGCATTGCTTAATGTCACAACTCAGACTGCGTTTTTTGGTTTAAAGGTATGTTTCGGCAACGTCATTCGCTGAACTCCTCGTAAGTTGCGGTGATTGGCTGTCAGAGTGTTGTGAGGGAAAGTGGACGCACGGGCTTTTTTCAGAGTGTAGACCTTTTACTGTTTCTTATTTATATTACCGATCTAGTATCTAACATTTCTTTATCAATCTGTTTGTTCGCTAATGATTGCGTCTTTTATCGCAACATCGCTGACCAATCTGATATTGATCATCTTCAAACAGATCTTAACCACATAGCTCACTGGTGCGATGCTCGGCTGATGGAATTAAATACAAATAAATGCAAGTCTATGAGAGGGCCACGCACTAGCACTAGCTGTTCTACAAATCACATTAACAATACACCCCTATAACGTGTTTCCGTTTACAAGTACCTCGGCGTCTATATTACCTCTAATCTTTCTTAGAATACCCATGTCATGTATGTTGCTGGAAGTGCCAATCGTATCCTGGGCTACTTAAAACGCAATTTTTTTCAAGCACCTTCATCGCTGAAACTAATAATGCACAATTGTCCATAGTCCGTTCCAAATTAGAGTTCGCTTTATTCGTGTGGGATTCCGGCCAACATTGCCTTGTCACTGCATTGGAAAGCATTCAAAATCGAGCCGCTCGTTTCATCTCATCTAACTGTCATCGCAAGTCAAGTGTAACAAATAGGAAAATAACTCCACCATTACCCGACTTACCTTCCCGCCGTTAATCTGCTCGTATCTGCTTGTTTCATAAAATCTACCATTACAACTCATTTTTACGCCAGTCACCTATAGTCGAACCATCTTATCATGTGTCACATTCATATCTCGCCCGTCAACAGATTGGAACCGCCTTCTCGCTTCAATTGCCTTCATCACTGACTTTCGTTTTCTTTCTTTTTTAAACAAACACTTAGTAACAACACTTTTAATTGATTGATTTTGTTGCCATAATTTTTTGTGTGTGTTCACTCCCCTCTGAAATGTACTAAGTACCTTGAGGGTAAATCAATAGATAAATATTACTCTTTGTCGTTTGTATATATGCAATGTATACATGCCTTGCACGTGTGTCATCAAAACGGCATTGTAGGATAGCCGCCGCCATGTCTCTGTACCAAACCACCATCCCAGCCACGGATGCCAAGCTGGAGCGAGCGTCGTTCTGCCTCGCTGGGAGAGGAATTCGTCCCGTAAAATCATGGTTGCATGTGCGATTATCGGCTGTGCAAGCCAAACGAACGGCAAGAAGCGTCGCGATTCCAATACCGTCAGCGGTGCGGTGTTTAAACACCAAGCAGCGTCGCGATCCGGAAAATACCGTCAGCAGTGTGATGCTAAGTAACCCAAAGTCATTGGTCAGTGTAATTGCACGTACGAGCTGTCGGGCGACAGCTCGTGCGTGATCTGGTGCCACAGAACGCGCGAGCAGGCGCAATAAAAATTTCTAGCGGCTGAGACCTGTCACCTAGCTGCCGGTGAAGTATATAGGATCTGATCAACGTTACTAGATTCCTTCAGTTGCGGAACTCCCCCGGAGGAGAGTACCCCCTCACTTACTTCAGTTCGCCCCTCCCGGGCCTCCCGTATAGTCACTCTAGCCTCCCGTCGTTCGAAGCGCCATCTAGATTTCTCTTTCTTAACTGTGCGTTCCATAGAGCAGAGCTGAAACGCCATCCAGACGCCGTGCTTTGAAACGCTCGTATTTCATAGGACACACTGCAGTTACCATAGCAGCCGTCCGGCGCGTCGAACGACGGGAGGCGAGCCGTGGTGATGGGGGGCGGTGCGGCTCGTGCACGCAGCGTCTATGAGCGGTTTCGTAACTGAGCTAATCTGATAACGTTGAGTCTGATCGAGAAAATGAAACCCAAACTATATCACAAAAAGCTGAAACTTTACGTCAATGTGGCGCTAGCGGTGGGGACTGAATGCTAAAGATAGAGAACGTAACGTTTATTTGAAAAAAAGATAAGTAAGAAGCATGAAATTTCTCCATAAACTATGAGATGATCGACGTCCGCATAAGCCTGAATTCTCGGAAAACGAAGAAATCGCATTGTGCGCGCCACTGGCATTTATTTCGGTGAGAAAACCTCTAGAAGGGAAGAAGAACTTTTTTCTTTTCTTCTCAATCGAACACCGCAGTAGTGCTACTTCAGGGACCCGAGTCTCTTAAAGCGTCGATAAAGTATAAACAAAAGCTAGTTCACGATGTCTCCGCGCCGTTTCAGAAGATAAGCTGCGCCGGTCGTCAACTTCCCCACACCGACGTGAAGCTTGCAGTGACCCTCGCCGACGCAAAGTTCCACTTTTTTCACGTATCTGGCTTTTGTGGGACCAACCAGCTGATCAAAATAACTACCGCAAAGAGGCATCGTCCGCCCTTCCGGAGACGGTATTTTTTGCCCAAGACAGCAGCTTAAATAGTTTAAAGCGACTTCTCGATATACTATATAGCTTGAAGCAGTATATGACGTCAAAACAACAGCAGGAAAAGGAACGGAAAGCAATCGAATTGCATAGGAATCGGAGCAGAAGGTAGGCTCATTGGTTGGTATGGAGCAATGGCGGCGCAGGGCGGGGCATTCGGCGTCATGACGTCACGAGCAAGCTATGTATAGCGGAATAAACATTACAATCACTCATTAACACCGAAAAACGGGTCCTTCAGGTCGCGAAGCGTGATGCAGTGATCTTCCAGGCACACACTAAGGAATTATTTTTCGTGCAAAGTTGTGACTCCATGGAAAGAATTCATCACATTTTGAAATACTAAAACGAACCCTTCTCCGGGCTTAAGCCGTTTGGTACTACACACACAAAGTAGCTCAAGGGGTACTCTGTTGATTTTTGGGCTACTCAAACTAACTGCATTTCCTGAATACATCGCCTTTGTTCTTCTCGGCATGCTAACTGTTTTTTTCTAAATTCACAATAGCTACCGAGAAAAGAGTGAATGGAAGTGATATCTAAAACAAACATTAAAAATTCCCCGCGCTTTATAGTGACATGGCGGTCACTGCGAAGAGGGCGCGTTGCGCATGACTAAAAGCGGGCAATGAAACGAAGATAATGTCGCTACCGTATTTACTCGAGTTATAGCTGCACTATTTATGAACAATGCTCTTGCGCCGACTTTTCCACAGAACACATATGCAGCCAATCATTGCGTTGCGCATAAAAAACATAGCGAATAACCAGATTGAGAGCACGATCCTCCATACAGCCACAATCTTCGTAGGTGGTATCTTCGCACGAAGACGTTATCTCTCTCATGTAAACAGCTGCAATCATGCTGTCGATCGCGGTGATTGGCAATATGCGTGCTCCGCGGAAAAGCGAACCCTCAGGTATTCTTCATAAACAGTGCGGCTATTACTTGAGCAAATACGGTATGTCGCGCTCCTTAATCAGGCTTGCAGTGAGCTATGAGAGCACCCGTTTCACACCATCAAATTACACGTTATGAGTTGGGAATACTTAGACTACCCAGAGGCTGAACCGGTACCTGCCTGTGACGTCGCTTTTTCAGTGGTGCCATCGAGACTCAATATAAATATTAAACAGTCAGAACCAAGATTCGAAAAGTCAGTAACTCCGCGACGAACTTTTATTTCAGCAGGCGACTATGAAAAAACTAGCGAGGTTCCTTATTCCTCTTCCCCAGAACAGGATAACAAACCGCGTGCCAAGATCTCCAGATTAACTTTCTGTCTTCCTCCCTGTCCTTGTCTTACTTCCTTTCTTCTTTCTTCTGCTTCGTACCTCGCTTCGAGAGCAGCCCGACTTTTAGAGCGCAGCTCTTAGGCGCCCGTTTCCGGCTTGAGCGGCGTCGGCTGTAGGACCGCGCGGTGCATTATGGGAAATGTCCCATAATGCACCGCGCGAGCCCCTTCGGGGTCACGTGACCTCAGGGGGGTTCACGTGACCCTCCCAGAGGCCACGTGACCCCCCAGGTCATGTGTCCCCCGAGGTCACGTGACCTCCAGGTCACGTGCCCCCAGGTCATGCGACTCCCCTCCCCAAGGTCACGTGACCCCTCCCCGAGGCCATGTGACCCCCAGGTCACGTGCCCCCCGAGGTCACGTGACCCCCTCCCCCGGGAGGAGATTGAAGAATGAGGGGAGGAGGAGGAGGGGTATACCCTCCCCTTAGTACCCCTCCATCTTCCTCCTCAAGAGCTGCGCTCTAATTCGGCATTACAGGGAGTTGTAAACGGCTTTCACATTTTTTTCCTCCATAGCCTCCCGCCTGTTTGTTTCCTACTGAAGTGGGAGGCTTTCTACTGGGCTTTTTGGCTACTCATTCTCACCAAATTCGAACGTGGGAGTAAACATTGCATAAACGTCGCCCTGTTTATTTGCAACCTAAATAATGTTGCTGCCCTGTTGCTGGATTTGGATTTGGATTGGGTTTTTATGGCGCAAGGGCTGCTGAGGCCAAAGAGCGCCAGAGAAGGAAACTATTACGTTCAGAATAAGCAAGAAGAAAGGACTCTAGTGGTCGGGAGTTAAAATAAGGAATGAAACACCTAACTGGATTATGTCATAAACAATCATGGGCCTGAATGAAAAGCTTTGAAGTTCCCAGTCGATGTAGAAAACCAATAGCATCTAAAAACTTAAAAACCTGCTTCTAAGTCACGAATGGTTCATCACCCAGTAACAACATTGGGTGTAAGGGAATGTGCTTTCTGTATAACTGTGCGAAATGAGATTGGCGTTCCCGTTCATGGAAAGGGCACTCAATTAGAAAATGGAGAACACTTAGAGGTTTATCACACTGTTCACGCAAGGGGCATCCTCCCCACGGAGCAGGTAGCCGTGGGTCAGATGCGTGTGGCATTGCGCAAACGACACAGAATTACTTCACAGAACCGGTCTTGGTTCCGGGCGCTCGCCCATTCACCCAGGTTAGGCTTAATGAGATGTAGCTTGTTGTAGATCTCCTCATTCCACTCGGCTTGCCATTGTGCTCGTATGCGAGACCTTACAGAAGGGCAATAATCCATGTAAGAAATCCCTTTATTAACTGTCTGATGACGCATGTGCGGGCAGCACGGTCGGCCGCCTCATTGCCTGGGATACCAGCATGACTGGGAATCCAACAAAAGACAATGGTGCAATGCTTTCTAGCTGCCACAATGACTTTCTTCTGAACTTCAACAACAAGGAGTTTCTTGTAGGAAGCAGTGAAGAGACGGCTCGCAAGGCACTAAGAGAGTCAGTGAAAACCACTGCCAGGGGTATCCTGTGGTGAGCTATGTGTTCCGTAGCCAACAGGAGGCCATACAGCTCCGCTGTGAGAATGGTAGCGGCCGTATTTATCCGCCTCACACCTTCCACTGAAGAGCCAACGACAAAGCAGCGAACAAAGGTATCAGATTTTGTTTCATCTGTATAGAACTTTGTATAATCTTCATACAATTGAGCGAGTTCTTGAAATTCTTGCAGAAGCACCGCACTTGGAGTGTTTTTCTTGTTATACTGTGCAAGAGACCGGTTACAGTGTATGTCAGGGTGCTCCCAAGGTGCTATGATGCCAGGGAATTCGACTACCTGGGATGCCACATCTAATCCGACAGACTCGGCGAAGGTCTTCAGTCGCATACTGAACGGAGGGCTCACGTTTGGTTTTGCAAGAAAGAGTCGTTCCGAGCGTGTTTCTTGAACAACTTCTCGAGTGGGGTGCTGGAGGACAGATCGGATGCGAAGAGAGTACATCATGCCCAATGCAAATCTACGTCTCTCGAGGCAACACTCATTAGCCTCAGCATATAAACTGGGCAATGGGGATGTACGAAATGCACCTGTAGCCAAACGAAGCCCCAGATGATGAATGGGATCCAACATCCTGAGCACAGACTGTCTGGCAGACCCATAAAAAAACCAGCCATAGTCTAGTCGGGAGCGTACCAGGGAGCGATAGATCCGCAGGAGGCACAATCGACCTGAGCCCCAAGACCGGTGCGAGAGAACCTTAAGGATATTGAGAGACTTGTGAGCTTTCAGTTTCAGGCTTTTTACATGAGCATTAAAATTCAGTTTACTATCAAACGTGAGACCCAAAAAATCTGTGCTGAGGTTGGACAATAACATTACTTTTGTAGATTGCTAGGGATGGTTCAAGAAGGATTCCACGTTTGCGGGTGAAGCAAACACATGCAGTCTTTTCAGGAGAGAACTTGAACCCATTACTGTCAGCCCACTTAGTAAGCTTGTTGATACCTAGCTGAACCCTGCGTTTACAGACTGAGAGGTTACAGGAGGAGACTGAAATTTGTAAGTCATCGACATAAAGAGAATACTGAACCGACGAAGGGATTACAGAAGCAATGGAGTTCATTTTAACTATAAACAAGGTGACACTTAGCACTCCCCCTGCGGCACACCATTTTCCTGCAGAAATTCACGGGAGAGTGCTGGACTCGAAAGGTGCGCCTGTCTAAATAGCTCTGAATTGCACGAAGCATGCGACCACGTAGTCCGAGGTCAAACAGATCCCTCAAAATGCCATAGCGCCAAGCCGTGTCATACGCTTTCTCGAGATCGAAGAACACGGAGAGGCAGTGCTGCCCGTGTGCAAAGGCCTCACGCACTACAGTTTCGAGACGGACCAAGTGGTCGACAGTAGACCTTGATGAACGATAGCCGCACTGAAATCTGTCGAGCACCTTATTATGCTCCAGATAGTACATTAGTCTACGATTGATCATTCGCTCCAGTGTCTTACGTAGACAGCTGGTAAGAACAATGGGCCTATAACTGGAAACACAAGAAGCATCCTTACCAGCCTTCAAAAGTGAAGTGGTAGGACATGTGCTACCTTCCAAGGTGAAGGGAAACAGCCCTCCTGCCATATGCGGTTATAAAAATATAAAATGACATCGAGTGTAGAAGGATGGAGATGCTGTAGCATTGAATAATGTAAACCATCTGGTCCAGGAGCTGAGGGCTTTGTGTTATGAAGAACAGCGAGGAGCTCGTGCAAGCTGAATGTAGCATTATATCCCTCATCTTCACCTCCTGAAGTTTTCAAGGGATTGTTCTCAGCCTTCAGTTTGTGTTGAAGAAAAGTAGATGGATAATGATGTGAACTGGATACATACCCAAAATGTTCTCCAAAAATATCAGCTTGTTCCTCGAGTGTGCCTGGACAGGTTCCATTCCTATAAAGCAGAGGGATTTTAAATGCATGATAAGAACCATTGATCTTGTGTATCCGATCCCAGACCTCCTTAGGTGGGGTACTGCTATTTATATTAGAGGCCAACTTTCCCAACTTGCCAACTTTCCCGTTTGGCTTTTCTTCGGACGTAGCGTGCACGGGCCTTCATTTTGCGAAAGGATATGAGGTTATCTCTAGTGGGGTATCGTCTCAGAATACCCCAAGCCCGATTTTGTTTCTTGCGTGTCTCTTCACATTCCGAATTCCACCAAGGTTTTGGCCTCCTAGGGAGAAATTGAGATGTCTGCGGGATGGACAACTTGGCTGCTGCAATGATGTGCTCGGTTAAAAGTTGATTGAGTTCATCAATTGTGAGACTATTTAGACGAGAATATACTAAAAGCGACGCCTGCTCGAAAAGGCCCCAGTCAGCCTTGTAAAGCTTCCAACGAGGAGGGCATGTATGAATTAAAAGAGGAGCTACACTGCAGGTTAAAAGAGTGAGAAAATGATCGCTTCCACGTGGATTGGAATCCACACTCCAGGAAAAATCTGGAAGTAAAGTGGCAGAACCAATTGAAAGGTCGATGGAAGTTGATGACAAAGATGATGGACTAAAATAGGTTGGCTGGCCCGTGTTAAAAAGACAGAGACTTCGTGTGGATAAAACTGACTCAACTATTTTTCCTCTTGCATCTCGACGTGTGCTCCCCCATAACGGGTTGTGACAATTAAAATCCCCCATCAAAAGAAAAGGCTCAGGAAGCTGGTCTAACAATGAGTTAAAATCTGAACATTTCAAGGTGAAAGAAGGTGGCAAATATAAAGAGCATACTGTCAGAGCTTTATGGTGCATGAACCGAAGTGCCACTGCTTCAAGTGGTGTGGACAGTGAAACCTCTGTGCAGGGTACGTCTCGCGGGAGAGCCAGCTGTAACTCCACCAGAGGAACTGCCAGAGCTCGGACGATCCTTCCGGAAAACCTGGTAACGTCTGAGAAAATTAGGGCGACTGGGACTCAAATGAGTCTCTTGCAAGCACGGCGCTCGTGGCTTGTACTGCTCCAGAAGATGCTCTACATCGTCCAGGTTTTTTAGAAGGCCACGACAGTTCCGCTGTATGAGTACTGAAGCCATTTTAGGGACAAAAACCGGAGCACATGGAAAAGTGAGTCAGTTGCTTCACGTCGGAGGAGTTACGTTGTTTTTGTTTTTTTTCTGTAGTCTGCCACGTTATCTCGTCCTGGTCAGAACCCGGAGTCGATGAGGAGGCAGACAAGGCAGCGCCAGTGCTTTCCTGAGCCCCGCAGGCAGAGTTTGCCTGCCGGCCTGGGAGCCCTGCCGCGAGGCCCCGATCCGCGGCTACGACCAGAACTGGGTGGAAAGGTGGTTGATGAACTGGGGAGGAGTTCTACCCCGTCCATCTGTTCTACCTCATTTCCCGACAAGGAAGCTGCATGCGACCCACGCAGCTCCTTGGCTCCTGGCTGCCTCTCCAGAGTCTGAGGCTGAAATCCTCACTTTTTCTCATCCATAGGAGTTCGGCCTGTGTTGACATTTGATAGAGCGAGGCTTTGCTAAAAAAGATAGAAAAATAAAGATGCCTCAATCGGTACCGCCTCGAGGGCACAGCCGATTTAAAGTCAATTTGAGATAAAATGAATTGGATCCTTTGGATCAACTGGTAATTTCTGTAAAAGCCAATTGGAAGTTAAGGGTTATAAATGAAACCAGTAATATGGGACAGCCAGTGGAACGGCCCGGGAAAACCAACCGGTACTAAAAGTACCCAAGTGCCCGACCCACCTCCAACTCCGCTACTAGGACACGAGCGTGCCTCACAGCGGGTCCGACGATCACTGAGTGGCAACCATGAACCACACAGCCCCGTCGCAGTGATCACTTCTATATCCCTCGGCTCCCTTGGAGGTCACCCCCCCCCCCGTCTGGGAGGCCCTCCTTAATTGGAGAAACCGAGAGACACCACCTTTATGACAGCCTTCCCCTTGTTTGGATGCCTCGACTCGGATCAACACGCAACGTCACACCGCGTGTATTGTCTCGATCTTACGTCACCCACTCCACGCCCTACTCCCCACATGTCAACACGCTTCACGTCACACTTCCATCCCTTTGCAGTTCAGGTCGTCACACGTCGTGCGTCCACACATGTAATTTGGGTCGTTCCACGTCATGCGGGCTCACGCCGTCCCCACGTCCTCACGACTTACGTCACACGTCGCGCTCCCCGCCTCAGGGGCCTCCGTCCTCCATCGGGGAAAGCTAGGGTTTACCAGACCCTTTTCGTCCCCCCATCCACATGGGGAACCCCAGTGCTAGGGTACCCCACCCCCAGGTTGGGGGGGGGGGGGGGCTGTGTTGACAGGTGCAGCCGGTGCTGGCCTGTCCTGAGCAAAGGAATCAGCTGGAGCGCCCTCTCCACATGAAGGGGGAGCCTGCTGACCCTTCGCCACCATCTCGAAAGGGAGGGCAGGCACGGCTATTGCCGGCCCGCCCTTGCCCAGGGGAGCGGCATGCTGCCCCTGCTGTGGGGATGGGGCCCTTAGGTCGGCAGCCAAGATCTCAGGAGAGACCTGGCTGGCCTTTGTCTCCGAGCGTGGTGCAGGGTCCCTGCGCACTACCTCGGCATAACCTCCCTTAGCAAGGAAGGAAAAGCGCTTCTTTGCATCTGCGTAGGATAGGTTTTCTTTGACCTTAACTGCAAGGATGTCCTTCTCTTGCTTCCAGAGAGGGCAGCTTCGGTAGTAGGCAGGATGTAGTCCTCCGCATTTTGCGCAGTGTGCCTTTGCCTCGCAACCATCAGACACGTGACCCTGATTTTCACACTTTGCACATGTCTCCTTCTTACGACAGCTCCGTGATCTGTGGCCAAAGCGCTGGCAATGAAAACACCGCTGGGGGTTGGGGATGTGTGGGCGGATGCGACAGTTGAGGTAACCGGCTTTGATTATCTCCGGGAGTGCTTGTCTTTCGAAAGTGAGGATAACATGTTTCGAGGGGTATTTTCACCATTCTTGCGGAACACTATCTGTCTGACATCGACGACACCCGAACTTTTTAGTCTCTCAAGAAGTTCGTCTTCACTAGTGTAAGGAAAGGCTTCTTCAGAGAGGACACCACGGACCGTGTTTAGTATACGGTGAGGGCTCACCGACACCTCCACGTCCACAATGGTGGTCAGTCTGAAAAGCGCTTCGCTTTGTTTTTTAGTGTTTACTTCAACAAGAAGGTTTTCCGAGTGTAGTTTCTTGGCCTTGTCAGAAAATCCAACAAGGTTTTCTAGCACTTTGGCGACAATAAAGGGTGACATATTTGCTACAGGTTTTTGCTCGTCATGTGAGTGAATACCAAAAAACTTTGGGAATATTTCAATGGTTTCTTTTTTAATGGTCTGTGGTTCCGAACGCTTCCTCTTAGAGGTTCGTCCCGAACGGGGTTTAGGGTTTGCGGAAGCCATGAAAGGCGGAGGTTGTTCAGAAACTGTGGCGCACCACCCACCACCGAGCCCAACAAAGGGGTAGGTAGCACCCCATAGCAATTATGGCTTGGCTGGGTATGCTACACTACCGGTGCTACCAAGTAACTAACACCACGTGTGGTTAGAGAAAGGTTTCTGTCTCCACCCACGTTTAGCCCTTGCCGCCAAAGAAGATGAGAATGAAGAAGAGAAGAACAGAAAAAAAAAAGGAAGAAGGGAGGGGATAGTAGAAGAAAAGGCGACTGACTGAATCATCCTGGTCGGGCCGAGCCAGGACACCCGTCTACGGGAAGCGGGGGCCGAACTGGTGTATTGCCTCACCTGGGGGGCCCCGAAGGGTCCAAACCTACCCCGGGCTCGACTCAACCACCAGGATGCCCTTTTCCCCGGACACGAGAAAGCCACGCACAGCCAGACGTGGGCGGGCGAACCCGCATGGCTCGGGGTCCGTGGTGATGCCACTCACCAAACACCTGCTTTCACAGGTGCCCCCTGCGGGGTCTACTCTTGCGCTTCAATCAATTTCATAATCAATCATTATTGCCTGGGCGTCGATTAAAAATTTTTACCAGATTATTCGCCACTGTTTAGTCGAATAATTATTCGATTAATCGGTCGCGCTGATTTTTCAGGTAAGATATGCCTAAAACAAAAACTTCAATTTATTCATTTACTATTTGATACACGGCTCAATGTACATTTCGCACTGCGTATATGTAGTTCGGTGTGCAGTTAACAGGCAGTTCAAAGACACCCACTGGCTGCTGCTCCTATTACAAGACAATTTTTTTTTAATTCTCGAGAGTCAGTTTTTTTTTTGTTGACATTGTGGTAATGGTAGTATTAAGAAAAGAAGAAAAAGCTTTGAAGTTTACATTTTACGAATAAAAAACGATTAACTGGTTAAAAGTAATGATCGCGATTACAGTATTAATCGATTAATCGGCAGGTTAATTGATTATTCGTCCAGCCCACCTATTTGTTATGATTCCATGGTGAAAGTGTGTTCGGTGATACCACCGATATGCGTCGATTCAAAGGGAGAAATAGGTCGTCGTATTTATTTTAATGACCGGGATATTTCAATTTTCTTTCCACGCGATTAGAAGGCAAGACACTGGGGGAATTCATGTGGACTAACATGCTGCTTCTAAGAATGAGTACCAGATTTATAGTGCATGTCAATTTAGGTGTAAATAGTTTAATCACTGTGCACAAACATTCGCGGCTTGGAGGATGACATGGAAACATGGTGGAAAGCAGCTTGCTAGAAATAGAAGTCTATATTGCATTGCACTGGTGTGAAAAAGTATTACGTATTTTTGCCTTATTTCCGTGCGAAAATAAAAACAGCGTTTAGAAACCGAACATTGTGCGTTTTGAGGAGCGCCGAAACGACATAAAAAACCAGGACAACCTGAACGATACAATTCACCTTGCGTCACTCAGCCTGTCCTGGTTTCTTGTTTTTCTGGAACCTTTCAGAAGGGGATGAAAAATTTTGAACCAACTGATTCGACTTACCACATTAGAGCAGTTTATTTTCATTACGACAGGCTCTCTTCAAGCGTCTTACATAGCTGAGCTTGTACTGGTCCGTTTTTATTTTCGGTTCCTCTCAAAAAGTGAGCTCTAAGCCACTACACCAACCTACCACATTCATAATTTGCGGAAGCGGATAAGTTAAAATGTGACAAAAAGAAAGATTCGCCCGCATTATTTGAGGCCTATAGAAAAGCGGCCCGGATATAAGGGGGCCGAAATCTTTTTCAAGATACACACAATCTTCTCTACAATTCTGTGTAACAATTTGATATGAAGGTATACTTGGACGCCGGCATTATTTGCTTAGGAATCAAGCGAAACTTTGTATCGGATCATTATACGTCTACGTATAATGATCTGGAAAGCCTATCACGTGCGCAACGAGAAGAATCGGAAGCCACTGAGCAGGACGGCTCCGCTTTGGAAGCAATCAACATTGAGACTGACGCCCGCCATGCCTGCTGCAAGAAGTTCTCATCACACGGACGTTGTCGCACTTGAGTCGAAAGACCCACAATGTAGTTGGAATCGTCCATGTGAACAAGAAAGATGAAATTTCGTCAAAAGCACGAAGCGCACAGAACAAGAAAGCTGTACAACTACTTTGACTCAAGGAACATCCGTGTTGTGGACCATGCACATGTTCGGAACACAAGTGTAAATAAAATAATCGGAGAAAAGAACGATCCAACCAATTCAAACGATCGGTGGCATGCTTCCAAAGGCTTAAAAAATGGATTTTAGGTGTTAGCGTCAGGTTCTAATAAAAATTCGGGCAAAACCTGGCATACGGAACTGTCCGACAAGCGCCAGGCAGTTCGGAACCACACCTTCTACGCAATTCCCACCTGTGAGGGCAACGCATCGAAACTTCGAAAGTCCTTGATGAATTGCGTGAGACACTTCAGCGGAGAACATCAGGGCCGACTTGCTATACTTCGTTTCAGCTCGGGTCCAGACGCAGGCGATGCTACAAGCGCGAGCTCCGGGCTTTCAGCGTCCCTGCCAAGCACGCGCGTTCGTGCAATGCAAGCACTGTTCAGGGTCACACGCTCGCGCTCGTAGCATCGGCTGCGTCTGGACCCAAGCTGAAACGAAGTATAGAACCAACGTCTCAGCTGAGATTGGGTAAAGAAAGCACTGCCAAGCCAGCGCACGAGCTGAGCGGGACCCAGTTGCGTCTCAAGACGCTCGCGCGCCCCAGCCTTTGCAGTGCTTTCTTTCACCCAGTCTCAGCTGAGACGCTGATCTAGCAAGTCGGCCCTGGTGTGCTGGTGTGAATTCTTCTTGCAAAGAGAACGGACATGTCCCAAGATCTCTACTGGTCAAGGATCCTGTGGCGTTGGAATTCCTGGTACAATTTCTGAGGTCAACGACCTTGTGCAAAAATGCGGAAGATTATGTTCGACCAAAGGGCACGTCTTACGTCGAGTCTTTTAACAACAACTAGACAAGAGGATTCATTATCAAGATGCGACCTACGAAATGCGGCAGACCTCAGCCATGTTAGACGGGAATGAGCATGTTGGAAGAGGACACACGTCTCTCCACTGCATAGAGGACTGCCGGCACCCGGACAAACAGGGAGGAAAAAAGAAATGCATCAAGAAAACCTACAGGTATATTAGCGCTATGGACTGTTCTCGTTTACAGCTCATTGCATGCTTGTTTTCTTTCAGCTTTGTTCGAAAGATTGTGGAGCTGGTTCTCCTTGCGTCTTCCTTTCGTGATACCACGCGATTGCAGATAAATAAAGCTGGCAGCTTAGGTATGCTTTTTCTTTATTTAAATATAAGTCCTTGTTCATATACCTTAATAACCCAGTATTTACATGTTAGTAGTTTTCGTCCCACTACAGGATATCTAAAAAATGTTCTTCTCACACAGCCTTGTCATGGACACGCCTCATAGCCTTCTCTGGGGACATGGCGAAGACGTGCACCTGGATTTTCTATTTATTTAACGCTTGGAATTATAATGCAAATAAACAACGTTCATTCAACTTCAATTTCTTTTCTTTCTTTCAGGGAGACATTTCCGGTGTTAAAAGGACCCCAGATACGGACTCGAAAACATGATAACCATCGAATGGGAGTGGACGTAGACGCGCATATATATATATATATATATATATATATATATATATATATATATATATATATATATATATATATATATATATATATATATATACAAAGTTTCGCTTGATTCCTAGACGAATAATGTCGGCGTCCAGGTATACCTTCATATCAAATTGTTAAAAGTAATTGTAGAGAACATTGGGTGTTTCTTGAAAAAGATTTCGGCCTCTTCTATCCGGTCCGCCTTTCAATAGGCCTCAAATAACGCAGGCGAATCTTTCCTTTTGTCGCATTTCCACTACTCCGCTTCCGCAAATTATGAATATGGTAGGTTGGTCTATTGACATGAAACTCACGACGAACATACTTTCACCATGAAAGCGTAACCAATAATGATTGATGACGAAATTGATTGAGTCCCAACAGTAGAGCCACATTATTTAGGTTACAAATAAACTGGGCGACGTTCATGCGATGTGTTTACTTCCAGGATTGAATGTGTTGTGAATGAGTAGCCAAAAAACCCAGTCTGCAGGCTGCTTCCTGGAGTGGCCTGATAACTCCCCAACTCGGGAAAGGGGGAAGGAGAGGGGGGGGGAGAAAGGGGTGGTTGTTGTGGGAAGGTGATTATTTTCACTCGGGAGAGTCGCCGGTCATTAAAAAGTCGACTCGCTCGTAACGGGAAAGCCTGTGGGGCCCCCATCTATAGTAACTATGAGTAAAATGTGGTATACAGCTAGGTTACTGAGAAGTTGTGATAGTGGAAACGATGGGGCGTTTTGAATGCGGGTGGAGCAAAGACTTATCTTACGACTGCGTCGTCTTCATTATAAGCCAAAATTTCGGTTTGCTTCTTCCAGCCTCTGATGCCAATCTTGTCCAGTATTGAATGAATCCGGTACAGCGTTGATCGCGCAAGCCCGAGCCAATATTTAAAGACCTTTATCAAGTTATAAAACAGACATCAAGCATAGGTAAGGACGAATAAATACGCAAAATAGTGCAAAATGGGATGAACAACCTATGAGAGGAGACAAGGGCGTACCAACCGGGCGGGAAAGGGGCGCTTGCCCCCTTTCCCAGTTCTCAGAGTGTGTGTGTGGGGGGGGGGGGGGCGGGGGCAAGGCATGTGTTTTGCCCCCCCCCCCCCAGACACAGCCGCCATGGGCAGGGCAAACACTAGCCGGAGGCGCCGAAGGGATACCAAAGGCACCACCTCCCGGCGGGGGAGTCTGGTTTCCCCCCCCCTCAAAAAAACAAGTTGGTACGCCACTGAGAGGAGATATATGTTTTCAACAGTAATGAAGAGATTAGGGAAAGCCACTTGATTTATATGTTTAGTAAGGTACGTTGTTGGGCTAGTTGGTTGATCTTAGTAAGACATAAAATGGCGCCAAAAACACAATGCGGCAGACCTTTTACGTGGTGCTCATTTGCCTGTCGTGTGTATATATATGTTCGCTTTTCCTGAATAAAACTAGTTGAAAGTTAGCGCTTGTCCTGTATACTTCTTCTCCTTGTCTTTTTGCGCTATTTTATACGTTTTACTAATTTATATGTTTCGGAAAGAAATGTATTATCGACAACCTGAACCCTTTATTGCGCAAGCCAGTCCTTGTGCTGAAATGGGAATGGTTCCAGCAGCCACGCGATGCCAGAGGGCAACCGCTGGCATCAGAAAAACAAGGGGTGTGTACACCTCCCCCCCCCCTTAGGGGATGTGTAGGGGAATCACTGGCTATCGCCTTGGTTGAGGAAGTCGAGCCGGAAAATCGCGCCATGAGAAAGGCGACACTTCAATTTTGATAGTTCATGGCTGGCCCCTGGCCCGCACGGCATCATCATTTGAAAGCTGCTGCAAACATATCCTTGTCAAGGCCTCATCCCGTTTGATCAGATCGATGAAGTTGTAAATGTTCGGGTGAGCCCTCCCTGCCACAGCGTTTATCTTACGGTGCCATGTCTGCACGGTTGTTTCGGGAGAGGGAGAAATGAGGTGAGCAAGCAGGACAGACATTGGATACTTCAACCTAATCAACTGTTAACGAACAGTACAAACGAACCGACCCAACTGATAACGAACGATGGCCGAAGCGGGAAGGTTGTTTTGGAATTGGGCAGGAGATCGAACTATAGGGGGCGCTCTGACCCGTTTGTTTCCCCACACCTCGGTGTTTACTCAACACAAGGCCTGTGCACATGCCCACAGGCCTTATGGGCATGTCCATGTCATCTTCCACAATAGAGCGCGAAGCACAGTGTAATGTAAAAAATACTAACAATCGACGAAGTGACGTTAAGTGCCGGATCTACCCCAAAAGCAGTCGTCAGAGAATGCGAGCTTGACCCACTTTGGCTTTTGTGCTGAGCTGGGCCCAGTGCATGCTGCATTGTTCGTGCAGGCCGGAGTGGTAACAAAAGAGACCCTCCTCCCCCTCTTTAGAGAACACGAACTCCAGCCGAACGCTGACGCCGCGTTCGGTTATGTCGGCCGAGCGCTGAGTCATTGTATTTGTTGTCCCCATCCGTGTAGTTCTAAAGTTAACCGCTTGGGGCGTCGCGGTCGCTCCTCCTCCCCAATAGGGCGAAATGGGAAAGGATGAAACGAGAAGGTCGTTTTGAGCCGGGTCAAAACAGGAAGGTACAAACGGAAAGGTGGAATTTGGAATGGGACGAAACAGGAACCACCCCCTTGACTCGGCTCCTTGCCGCGCACCAGAGTCCCGGACAACCACTCGGTCGCCACCATGGCAACGTCTTGTCTTCTTCATCTTAGCCCCGATGGTCGCTTTTGCGATGAAAGTTATAGCGCGACTAGATCGCATCGCCGTTGTGAAAGCGCATTAGGCCTCTTCGCGCAGTTCATCGCCGACGGGCGAAATCCTCTTACAGAAAAACCCGAAGTTGTCGCTGTGCACTGGACATCAGTAGGTGATGAATTTCTTCTCGCGATAGCATTTATTTATTTATTTATTTGAATACCTACAACGCCTAAAAAGGCGTTACAGTAGGTGGGGCACACACAAAACCGTATACATGATCAAAACATTTTAACAAATATGAAACGTCGTTATACACGGAGAAAAACACAGCAAATACAAATCTTAGAGACACTTGAATGCGAGATGTAAAGAAACCACTGGAGTTCGTAAAAAAAAAAACTCGGGCACTAAAATTTCTACAACCTCATTAGGTAATTTAATCCAGGCATCAATCGACCGCGGGGAAAAAAAAAACATTAAAAGCATCAGTTCTTCATTTATATGAACGAATCTTCTTTGAATTATCTTTTCTGAGACACACATAAGCAGGCTATAAAAGATATGTTGGTTTAAAGATACAAGTATTTTCGTTAAAAAATAGTTAAATAAAAGTTTCAAATAGACGCATTCACGTCTCTGACTCAAAGGCCTGCAACCACGAGACGACTTAAAGGGGCCCTGCAACGACGTTTTTACTTGTTTTTAATTTGCGCCGAACCTGAGCGCACTGAACATAGTAACTTAATTAAACTTTTTTTTTCTCTCAAACTTCGCTTTATTTTAAAAGCTATAGGCAAATTAAAATTGCAAAAACAAGCAAGCAATAATCTCCTTCTTGACGTCCTTGGTCGCTTGAGTGGCCATGAAATAGAGGAGGGATAGTGAGCTCAGCTCGAGAGGGCGCCACTAAAGCACGTGGCGGATAGGCTGAATGAAGCGGGCGGCCTGGGCGGCTCGCGTTGCATTTGCTGCGCGACTAAACAATAATTCGGCAAGACACTTCTTGGCCCCAAATGACAGCGAACACGGGGTAAAGACCAGTTTAGAACAGGAGCCACTTCGCGCTGCCAAACCGCCAAACGGCCAAACCGCAAATCGAACCTGCTAGCCGAACGCCTTCGGAACGCTCGGAAGCGGTCGGATCCTCGAGCCCATAAGACCGCAGCTCCGCCGCGTACATCCGGGACCTTTCTACGCTCGCCGCTCGTCGGCGCCTGAGTCCCTCCACCCCCTTGTAGTGTGCGCCGCCTGTTCTACCGCTTGGTGGCGGGTATGTCGACGGGTCATTTCTTATTTCCGTACTTTATAAACTGCATTTGTTTCTTTTCTCATCTAAAATACTGAACAAAAACAACTTTCATGAATAATTGAAACGCTTCGCGCCACTTATATTTGGTATTTCGACTAAAAAAAAGGGTTTTAGCGACTCTGACCAGTAGTAAGGCCAGGACCAAAAACGTCACGATGTCGTCACATATCGCGCGCTTTCGGCACCGCGGGTCGCCCCCAAAGGTGCAGGAGGTTTTCCGCGTCGTCCGGTTAAAATATGACGTTCTGATATTTATAGTTACTGTCTCTGTGCCCGCTGGCTTGCCCCGAACCCCAAGAGATGTAGAAACCGCCAAAAAAGGTAGACGCTTAAATATGATTGTAGGGCCCCTTTAAGGTCCAGTAACACTTACTCTGAAATCATAATTTCTAGTGACAAACCTGGCAGCGCGATTCTGAATTTTTTCAATCTGATCTTCCAAATTTAGCCTATAGGGGTTCCACATTATACACGCATAATCAGGAATGAATCGTACATGTGAAAAATACAAGAGTTTCTTTTAGCGATGATAAAGCCAACCTAAAATTACATTTAATGAAACCTAGTGATCGACTAGTGCAGTGATGTAGCCAACATGTTTGTCCCAAGTTAGAGCTGATGAAAAAAAAAATGACCGCATCTCCACGCGGTGAATGATGTTGATTGGGGCGAAGCTCTGGTGGTGCTGATGATACTGATTTTGTTCAAAGGTAGCGCTGATGGTGCTGATTTTTTTATTGCTCATAGGTAGTGCTGAGTTCCGGGTTGCGTTTCGACTTCATTATTACTGCTTTATGGTCGGTGAAATGCAGAGCCAGTGGTTCTTCTAGCGGATCAGCTTGGATCCGCTAGAAGCCGTGGAACGCATCTCCACCGCTTAAGTCAACGGTTCATGTCAGAAAGAGAATGTGTGGTATGGAACGTGGTTATATACGCATTTGAGCATTTGACCGCAGCGCCATCTCGTCTATAAACGTTGAGCCAATGCATGCAAACTTTAACGCGATTATATACGCATTTGACCGCAGCGTCCTCTCCTGTATAGACGTTGAGCGGCTACATGCAACGTTTCATCCGTGACAGATACCCCAGCTCTTGAGTTACTACCACATCTCAGAGCCCCCTACTCGTCCCGCAGTCGTGGCCGAGTGGTTAAGGCAATGGACCAGAAATCCATTGGGGTCTCCCCGCACAGGTTCCAATCCTGTCGACTGCGCAAACATTTATTTTTTTTATTTTTTAAGACAGATGGGATGGCAATCGATGTGAGCACGGACGCCGGACGGACGGACAATGCTAGACTCTAAGGAGCTTCGCCCCTAAGAAATAAGTCGTCGATATTTAGCCTCAGTTAAAAGTTTAACCGGCGACCCACCAATAGAGTATGATGAGGCAAAAAAATAGTTTTTTTAGTAAACCTGATGTGAATACATTTCGATAGATTTAAAAACATGGTCCATCTTAAAACACTGAGCCTCAATCTTATCTCAGTCGCTTTGGATGCAAACATGTCAGTGTTGCAAGCAACGTCTCTGTCTAAAACGCAGTCATCGGCATATAATCTTATCTTAGAGGAAACGTTTTCATCTATATCGTTAATAAAATTTTAAAAAAAGAGCGGTCCTAGCACCGATCCCCGAGGCATTGATAAAAGGTGCTGTTTTACATGACGACTGACGGAGGCTCCGTAATCGAATTTGGCTACGCATCCGTGCTCGTAGCCTCCGTACCCCAGAAACGCGCGCTTGACCAGGCAGCTGCAGCTTGGTTAAATTTGAAATAAAATATTTGGAAACGTTTTCATTTTTTGAGTATTTCTGATAAGGAGCATAGTGGCGCTATAACCATGCTGAATTCTACGGCTCAGGCAAATTGAACCAAAATCATGCGACGTGTTCACTCGGAAACGAAACGCACAGCTAAAATCAGTCCGAACGGGTTGTTTTTAGCGTACGCTCTACTATTGGGCGTTTTCAGATAAGATCGAACAACCATGTCCGGTGGCCATTTTTAATTTTGATGAAAAAAATATATTTTGCTGGCTTTATGCCCAGAAGTATAAAACCAATCCTTGTTTTCGGAAAAAAAAATTTTGTATTTGCGAAAAAAATTTGTAAGCACCCTCGCAGTCTCGTGTGCGTTTTGCGTATCGCGCAATGTTGACATTTCGGGTGGCTTCCCCAAAAAACCGTTCTGGCTACGGGTCTTGAAATATTCACTGACGAATTAGGCATAGGAAGGATTGACAAAAAGTATTTTTCACCGAGTATTAGGGTAGTCATTTTGAGAAAAAAAATCGCAAACACGGCACATTGCGCAATAATGCTCTGGATTCAAGAATATTTTTCTCCGTACCTATAAAAGCTAAGGTCTTAAAACTTTGCCAGTATGTTGCCCTGTATATAGTTAATTTGTGCATGAAATATTATTGTCCTGGTTAGCGGGAGAAATTTACAAGAATTGCTCACACAGGGGCATTTAACTAAAAATGCATTATTTTGAAAATCATTTTAAAAAAAAGGCCATCTTTAATTTTCTTTAAACTCTCTGAAATTAACGTTTATATTATGTACTAACAGATTCTGCAAGAACATGATGCAATATTTGTGTAGCTTTTAAGTTATAAAGCGAGAAACATGGCCAAATTGACGCTAACGCGGTTGCCATAAATGGGGCGTGCACATACACGTTCTTCACAATTTCATTATTATTAAAACGTGTAAAGATGCTACAGGGTGGTCAGGAAAAGACAAATAGACAGCACAGAGGTGGACGGTAGGTTTGAAGGGAAAATTCCTAATACATTTTCGTACAACCGACCCAAAAATGCCCATGGGCCGGAGTGATCGAGGTGCGCCACCGTGTAACATGCTTCGCGGTGCCTGTTTCAACAGCCGGTGTATAGCGTCTCCGTCTACGCGACGTAAAGGAAGCAACCAGAACGACTTTGCAAACAGATCAGCCTACAACCTTGGCGGTAACATGATATACGAGGTAGGGCGCGGCAGAACCTGAACGTGCGCCGCCTGTGAGCGCCAATAGATCCGCCGCCGTGGTGGGCCGCGCAACGCGTAGAAAATAAAGATACATAAAAAAACATAATTGCGATTGAATGAGATTATCTGTAACTTAATTTATAAGACAACGGTCTAGAGAATCGTGAAATCCAATTTGGCTATGCCCATGTGACCTACGTAAGTGATGGTGCAACAAGCCACCTTAAGAACAAGTACCAAGTACACGATCTGCAGAGCCACAAATACATGTCAGCGAGGTGTATTTTTTCTGCAGCTTGACATGGCAAGAATGCCTGTGATTGAATCGGGGGTCGTGTCAAGCACCAGACAAAGTTGTACAGCCTCCGACGGCCCACCAAGTCGGTGATCAAGTCGGCGTCAGAGATGGTTGCCCCACTGAACACTAAACTGCCGAACGTGAAACTAATCCACCTCCCGAAAGCTGACGTCAAAGCGTTCAGGGACATGAAAGGAAAGGACTGGGACTCTGTTTCCGTTGTGCGTGGAATTCAGTCCTGTCACTTGTGGTAGTGTACGCGGTCCGACACTTCGCAACCACAGCTGTTTTAGAAAAAACAGTAGCCGCAGAAAAGATATATCTTTAAAAGTAAAGTCTCCTATGGCTGCGAAAAGCAGATCGAGGTCGCGTGCCTGAGGTGCCACTGAGAAGAAACGAACAGTGATCGCTACAGGCAAACCGGGAAAAAATGTTCCTTTTCGGAGTGCCAGGAGAGCGCCGTGACCGACTCAGGTCAGCGTCCGGCAGAAAGAATTCACGCGACGAATTCCGAATGTGCGCACAGAATCTTGATTAATTAAACTAGTTTCAATCGTACCACTTTAAACATGTGTTCTTTCTTATCACTATTTAAACGTCAGCAGCGCAGCCTCCCGAGTCCCCAAGAAGGGTAGGCTCCGAAATTCACTGATCGGAGAAATCTGTATTTAAATTGTTGACTTGCACTCCAAACTCACCTGTAATTTTTTGTATCAATTCTAATTTTTTACGAATTCCTGTCACAGTGCTGTCTTTTCAGAGACTTCCTAAATTTTTCGACTCCTTGCTTGCCCTTGTTTGAAATTGGCAACGTCCTATCTTTCTCCACTCCCGTTACATCAATTCTGTATATTTAAAACCCTGTGAAATAAAAACAAAAAAAAATATTGCAAAGCATTTTTGAAGGGCCTGATGGAACAGATTATGAGCCTTGATCTGTGAAAAGTAGAAGAAAAATTGCGATGGCCATCATTTTAAACTGATGTTCCAATTATTGCAAAATCGGTAACCTGTCTAAATTTCATTGTATTTATTTTAGAAAGGTTATCGTTTTCAATTTCAATGACAATTTATGCAAATTAAGAACAGACACGTTAAAATCATTTAAAAAATTTGCATTTCCAGTCTTTTAAGATCCGGTTCCATAAAGCGCTGAATTGCTTCGTAATTAATAATACATGTTTACCTCCTTTTATTTTATGTAGAGCCTCTGCACAAAAAATATTAAACCTAAGACGACAACAGTTTTTCTTTAATAAATATCCAAAAGAACGTTTTCACGATAGTCGCAAAAACGAGAGCGTATATTGACAGCGACTTCGTGATTTTTTTCCTCAAGAGAAATTTCATTTTCCGTAAAAAAGGTTTGAATATGTTTTTGCGCTTGCACAACAAATAAAACAATCCTTTGCTAAAATTTAAAAAAAATGTCGACCGGACTTGGTCGTTTGTTTCTATCTGAAAACGCCCAATACAAACAATCTCAGGCAATCAGAACTTTTTTGCTTTCAAGTATCTTTTATTTTCTACGCGTTGTGCGGCCCTCCACTGCGGCGATCTATCGGCGCTCACAGGCAGCGCAGGTTCAGGTTCTGCCGCGCCCTGCCTCCTATATCATGTTACCGCCGAGGTTGTAGGCTGATCTGTTTGCAAAGTTGCTCCGGTTGCTTCCTTTACGTCGTGTAGACGGAAACGCTATACGCCGGCTGTTGAAACAGGCACCGCGAAGCATGTTACACGGTGGCGCACCTCGATCGCTCCGGCCCATGGGCATTTTTGGGTCGGTTGTACGAAAATGTATTAGGAATTTTCCCTTCAAACCTACCGTCCACCTCTGTGCTGTCTATTTGTCTTTTCCTGACCACCCTGTAGCCTCTTTACATGTTTTAATAATAATGAAATTGTGAAGAACGTGTATGTGCACGCCCCATTTATGGCAACCGCGTTAGCGTCAATTTGGCCATGTTTCTCGCTTTATAACTTAAAAGCTACACAAATATTGCATCATGTTCTTGCAGAATCTGTTAGTACATAATATAAACGTTAATTTCAGAGAGTTTAAAGAAAATTAAAGATGGCCTTTTTTTTAAAATGATTTTCAAAATAATGCATTTTTAGTTAAATGCCTCTGTGTGAGCAATTCTTGTAAATTTCTCCCGCTAACCAGGACAATAATATTTCATGCACAAATTAACTATATACAGGGCAACATACTGGCAAAGTTTTAAGACCTTAGCTTTTATAGGTACGGAGAAAAATATTCTTGAATCCAGAGCATTATTGCGCAATGTGCCGTGTTTGCGATTTTTTTTCTCAAAATGACTACCCTAATACTCGGTGAAAAATACTTTTTGTCAATCCCTCCTATGCCTAATTTGTCAGTGAATATTTCAAGACCCGTAGCCAGAACGGTTTTTTGGGGGAAGCCACCCGAAATGTCAACATTGCGCGATACGCAAAACGCACACGAGACTGCGAGGGTGCTTACAAATTTTTTTCGCAAATACAAAATTTTTTTTCCGAAAACAAGGATTGGTTTTATACTTGTGGGCATACAGCCAGCAAAATATATTTTTTTCATCAAA
>JAZHYW010011057.1:0-11437 GCA_037355805.1 Ixodes ricinus | reverse complement strand
CCCTGGCAGGTTACAGGCAACAATACACAATAGTACCATATACAACGCTAAGAAGAAAAAAACGACAATACATAAATACATAACGACGGAGAATATAGTACATATAAATTCAAACAAGCAATGACACAAAAATTAAACACTTACAGTTTTCATCTCATTCAGCAAAGTGTACTGTACAGAAATACATCCTTTCATCAGACTATATTCAACGAATGCTGATACAAAGATGAATTTTTAGGATATTCTACATGTTAAAATCAATGACATTTTGGCTATGAAATTTCTTAAAAGTGCTTAGTCAAACCATCAACGAACGACTGCGTTTCGCAAATTTTAATTAATTTCTCCGGCAACAAATTCCAATCTTCAATGCTATGAACAAAAAACGAATACTTGAACGTGTCATTATGGCTGATGTACGGTTTGATCATTTTACTGTGGTTAGTTCGATTAGAGTGACTATGCGGTTTCCTCAAATAATTATCTGCTCTCATCTTAAGGTGACCATGATAAAGTTGATGTATGAACTTTAAACGCGCAATGATCCGTCTAACACCAAGACTTTGCATTTTCGATTGTTCAAGCAAATCGGACATGCTCTCCGCGCGCCTATATTTTGAAAAAATAAATCTTAAACCCCAGTTTTGAATTTTTTCTATACCGTGCGAAAGATATAGTTGGTGAGGGTCCCAAATGATGCTTGCGTATTCTAACGTAGGCCGAATTAATGTCTTATAGGCGGTTAATTTGCATTCTAGTGTAGTATTTTTTAACTGTCTCCTCAGAAAGCCCATTTTTCGGCGAGCAATGTTGCACACATAATTAACATGCGCATCCCATTTTAAGTCCCGCGTTATTTGAACTCCTAGGTATTTAACTTTGTCTGTTTTAATTAAGGGGTGGAACAAATCTCATACTGAAATTCAAGAATTTCTTTTTTGTGGGTTATTGTCATTGCTACCGATTTCTGATAATTAATATTCAGTCCCCATTCCAGACACCATTTTGATAAAGCATGCAATGATGAATTCAAATTTTCTTGATCGTTCTGCTCAGTTACATTAGAGTATAAAACGCAGTCGTCCGCGAAAAGTCTGACCTTTGTTAATGGGTGAACACTATTGCCTATGTCATTCACATAGATAAGAAACAACAAGGGCCCGAGCACTGAGCCCTGTGGCACACCAGAATACACACTGAGAGAGGATGAACATTTTCCACCAATTTCCACGAACTGCTCGCGCGCACTCAAATAGGCCCTTATCCAGGATACAAGTTTGTGATTAATACCAATAGCGTGAAGTTTATGAATTAAATTACTGTGAGGCACTCTGTCGAAGGCTTTTGATAAATCAATAAAAATAGCATCCGTTTGACCTCTATTGTTAATCACTTCTGCAAAATCATGCACTATCTCACTCAGTTGCGAAACCGTAGAAACACCAGCTCTAAACCCATGTTGATTACAAAAAATAAGTTATTCTCTTCCATGTAAGTCCTGATGTGTTTACTTATTATGTGTTCCAATAGCTTACAGCATGTTGAGGTAAGCGAAATAGGTCGATAGTTATGCAAAAGTGGCTTGTTTTCAGTTTTGGGTATTGGAATGACCTTGGCACATAGCCAGTCTGTTGGCACTTGACATTGCAGAAGAGATACGCTATATATAATGACTAAATATTTTGCAATCCATTCTGCATATCTTTTCAAGAAGCAGTTACTTATCTTATCCGGCCCTGGTGCTTTTTTAGTATCAAGATTTAATAGGAGGGACAGAATACCTTGTTCATTCACACAAAGTTGGGACATATCTGATTCGACGCTCGAAGTTCTTTCTTGAGAGGGTACCGTATTTGTTTCTACGGTGAAATTCGACTGAAAATATGTATTAAAAGCATTTGCTATGTCAACCTCATCCGTAAGTGTAACGTCCCCGCAAGTGATCTGCATTATTGACTCTTTTTCCGGCGACAAATGACGCCAGAACTTTTGCGGTTCATTTTTCATAAAACCGGGAAGCGTTTGAGAATAATACTTTTCTCTTGCTTCTTTTAACTTCGTTTTTAAGTGTTCCGCTAGCTCAACGACTTCAGTGCTTTTTCTTGTTCTTTTGCGTTTACGTTTTAGTTTACGTTTGATGTGAATAATATCTCGCGTTATCCACGGGTTTCGCCTTTTTTGTTTTTAGTCCTCGTTGGTATAAAGTTGTCCTCGCAGTACGCTATTATTGTCTTGAAACTGTTCCACAGCTCATTGATGTTCCTCTGTTTCGCGAATTCATCCAGTGACCTCTCGAGATAGTCTATAACTGATTCATCCTCACTATGCAAATAATCCTTAAAAACAACCTTGTTAACATCATGTTTATTTTTACAACAGGGTACCAAGCAAGACAGAAAAACCAACTTATGATCCGAGATTCCTTCATGAATGGATACACTGTATTTAAGATCAGTGGTGTTAAGGAATATCAGGTCGAGTATTGATCCTCCCTTGTCGCTTATTCTAGTGTTTTCTGTCACAACCTGTTCTATGCCGGCGCTGAATGCGGTACTCAGAAGAAGTTCGACGTGTTGGTCATAACTATTGCTTAACGCCTGATCACTCCAATTTATATTGGGTAAGTTAAAGTCACCTGCAATAATTAATTTGGTGCGGTTATTTGCGTGTTTTAATATAAAATCATGCATTGCTTCTAGAACATCGATAGAAGCGTTTGGTTTACGGTAAACGGCGCCTATCAAAAACTGAGTCGGACCGAAACTTAGCTTGCACCAGACGGATTCTGTATCTGGAGGTTCATCAAAGACAGTATATTTAATTTCTTTCTTAATTAGTATTGCTACGCCCCTCCCCTTGATTCCCGGTCCTTGCGTATAATTGAATATGAGGGTGGAACTACCTCGGAACTATTAATTTCAGGATGAAGCCACGTTTCGGTTATTATCAGCACATGTGGGTCATAAGAATACAGCACATGTTCTAGTTTTTCGATTTTATTCACAATACTTCGGGCGTTAAGATTTACAAGCTTCAATTCTTCTGTTATGTTTTTGTCAGGTTGTCATGCACTGGCACTGGTATCTTGCACATCTGGGCGCGAGGTGTGAACGCGACCACATTTAACTCGTTTATTCTCCGTTTCATCCCAAACATACCAGTCATCGTTGATTTTCAGTTTGTTGTACACGAGTGACACCTTATCTTTGTTTATTCTGTTTTCTTTAGCACTCTCCCACAAACATCTTCTGATTTGGCGAGTACTGTAGGAAAAATCTTCCGATATTGAAAGGCTGCTACCTTTTAGCTTACTGCAGTTGGTCAAAATTTTTATTTTTTCGCTGAAGTCATAGAACTTTACTATGACAGGGCGATTTCTTTCTTTATTCTTTTGTCCAATCCGATGTATTCGTTCGACTGTGTTAACAGCAACGCCGAGTTTATCAAGAAAAACCATTTCCACAACACTTTGATGCAGATCTTTAGTGTTTTCATTATCTTCCTCGTGTACACCAAAAATGACAAGGTTGTTCCTCCTGCCTCTATCTTCCAAGCTGTCAATTCTTTGTTCCAGCTTTTGAACGTAGTTTTGCAAATCCGTGACTTTTTGGTCACAAGCCTCAACCTTTTGAGCCACGGCGTTTATTTTAGCCACGCCGCCTTCAATAGTTACTAGTCTAGCGTGAATTTCACTCATTGTAGCATCCGCACGGGTTTGACTGCTCTTGATCTCGTTCATGTTGGTAGAAAGGACGCTTTGCAAATCCTGAATCATTTTACACAGTTCAGCATTAGTGGGCCCAGGGTTCGTTTCAACGTCCCCACTCAAAACCAGAAGCATTTGCAACACATGCAGACAATCATGAAAAAGACCAAATAACACTTGAGGGCTTGGCACAGACATCAATAAGTAATTGTTGCTTTTTTTACAAGAAGACGAGGAAGGATTACTGACCTGTACGATAAAAACGAACGGATTAGACACCCGCATCGTGACGTCCGTGCCAAGCCCAATGAAGTTTCCGTCGATGGCGCTGTCCTTTATAACAGGCGCTGTTGGTGATGTTGCCCAATCGGAGCCGATGATCGCTGGCGAAGGATGGTGGGTTGCATCCGGTTCCGGAAAGATGTAGCAGTGCCCGTGGTGCACTGGTCATGTCGGCGATGGTTTTGTTCAGCACGTTCTGTTGGTCCATTTGTCTGCGGATGGTACGCAGTGGTTCGACGGTGGCCGGTGCCACTGAGACGAAGGATCTCCTGCGTCAGCTGGGCCATGAACGATGATCCACGGTCGGTAATGAGGACTTCGGGGCGCCGTGCCGGAGGACAATGGACTCGATGAAAAACTTGGCGACTTCCACAGCCGTACCTGATGGAAGGGCATTCGTCTCGGCGTACCGTGTAAGATAATCTGTGGCGACGATTATCCAGCGGTTTCCCGACGTTGACGGTGGGAATGTGCCGAGTAAATCCATTCCGATCTGCTGGAACGGTCTGGACGGGGGAGCAATCGGATGCAGAAGTCCTGACGGTTTCGTCGGTGGTTTTTTCGTCGTTGACACTCGTGGCATGATCGAATGTAGAGGTGAACGGTCTTCGGTAGCCTCGGCCAGTAAGTACTTTTCTCGAATCCTGGCGAACGTCTTGCTGTAGCCAAGGTGCCCAGCCGTTGGGTCGTCGTGACAGGCTTGGAATCTCTCCTCTCCTAATTTCGGCGGGGACTACCAGCAGCCATGGCGAGCTGTTGTCTCCGATGTTCTCCTTGTAAAGCACACCTTGTCGGAGGACGAAGGTCGGCAGGCCTCAAGAAGACACGGGGTAGTACCCCCTCGTCCTTCGAGGTGCTCGATTAGGCGGCGCAACTCCGGATCGCTTCTTTGACGTCGCGCCATGTCGTCGGTGTTCACCGCGCCAAGGAAGAACTCGTCGTTATCGTCGTCGCTCTTACCGGAGGATGTCTCGACAGGGCTCTGGACAGGCAATCGGCGTCGCTGTGCTTGCGGCCTGACTTGTAGACCACAGTCATGTTGAACTCCTGCAGTCGGAGGCTCCATCGAGCGAGACGTCCTGAAGGGTCCTTTAGGTTCGCCAGCCAGCAGAGCGAGTGGTGGTCCGTGACAACGCGGAAAGGAGCTCCCGTATAAGTACGGGCGAAACTTCGTGATGGCCCAGACGACCGCCAGACATTTTTTAAGCCGTGGAGTAATTTCTCTCCACCCTGGACAGTGTCCGACTGTCGTAGGCGATGACTCGCTCGGTGCCTTCTTGCACTTGAACCAGTACCGCGCGAGGCCTTCGTTACTTGCGTCCGTATGAATCTCGGTTTCCGCATCTTGATCGAAGTGTCCAAGAACAGGAGGAGTCTGGAGTCGTTGCTTCAGCTCGTCGAATGCGTGCTGTTGCTCCTCGGCCCATTCAAACTTCTCGGCGTCCTTCGTAAGTTTTGTGAGCGGTGCGAAATTCTTGCGAAATCCCGAACGAAGCGTCGATAGTAGGCACAAAGTCCTAGGAACCTTCGCACGGCCTTCTTGCCTTCTTGTCACTACTGCGTGAGCACGTTAAAGACCCCAAGTTAGCAGTCGTACTGCACTGGCGAAATTGCTCATCTACAGTGTAAACCAGTGTCGCCTCATCCTGGCAGACCGACCTTACGCTGTATAAATCGCTAAACGTCCAATTTGACTTTAACTTTCTTGTCTGAAGGCGCTGGAAATGCCGCAACGGCGCGAGTCTTCTCGGGGTCTGGGCGGACGCCGTCATTACTAACCACGTGGCCAAGGAACTTCAGTTCGTCATAGGCGAACCGGCACTTGGACGGCTTAAGGGTGAGTCGTGCGGTCTGTATGGCTTGGAGTACAGCTCAGAGTCGCCGCAAGTGCTCGTTGAAGTCACTTGCAAACACAACGAAGTCGTCAAGGTAGACAAGACAGCTCTGCCACTTCAGTCCTGCCAGTACGGTGTCCATGACACGCTGGAAAGTTGCTGGCGCCGTGCATAGTCCGAAAGGCATCACCTTGAACTCGTACAGTCCATCCGGCGTGACGAAAGCTGTCTTCTCTCGGTCCCGTTCGTCGACTTCGATCTGCCAGTAACCGCTCTTCAGATACATCGATGAAAGTACCGGAGTGGCGCAGCCGGTCTAGCGTGTCATCGATACGGGGAGTGGATATACGTCTTTCTTGGTTACCGCGTTTAGCTGTCGGTAGTCTACGCAGAACCTAAGCGTTCCGTCCTTCTTCTTGACAAGCACGACTGGAGAGGCCCACGGACTGTTTGAAGGCTGGATGATGTCGTCGTTCAGCATTTCTTGCACTGTCTCTTGAATGACCTCCCTTTCTTTTACGGAGACTCTGTACGGCGATCGGTGCACAGGGAGCGCGTCGTCCTCGGTAATGATGCGATGCTTCGCAACGGCGGTTTGGCGCACCTTCGACGACTACGCGAAGCAGCCGCTGTATTCGGCGAGGAGGTCAATCAGCTGCCGTCGTTTCGGGCCTGGAAGCTTCAGCGTCGATGTCGAGCTGCGCTGGCGGCGCTATGTCTTGCTGAGGTGGCGATGATTCGTCAGCGATCACGGCGATTGCGGCGGAGTTTCGAAGTTCCTCGACGTGGCCCACAGCGGCACCTTTCGTGAGGTGTTGCGTTTCTTGTCGGAAGTTCGTCACGAGGACCATGGTGCGCCCATCCTGGAGTTCAGCCACTCCTCTTGCGACGCCGATACCTCTTCCTAGAAGCAACTGGAGGCTTCCCTCGAGCAGAAATTCGCCGCAGAAAGCTTCGGTGACCCCGACGGGCACGAAAACACTCGACCGCGGCGGTAAGTTCACGTGGCTTGCGAGGACTCGGACCGCGGATGAAGTGGCTTGGGGTTCCTCCTGTGGTAAAACAGGTTTTCGTAGCGTGAACCGGTTTGCTCCGAGGTCGATGACGGCGCCATACTCGCAGAGAAAGTCCATTCCGAGGATAACGACCCTCGCACAGTCTTGCAGAACGACGGACTTCACAGGGCAGGTCTCACCGTGGATCTCGACGCGGGCAGTGCATCTCCCGACTGGTGTGATGAGGTAGCCTACCGGCGGTTCGTATCTGGGGGCCTTCCCACGGCGTTGTCACTTTTCGTAGGTGGCGAGAGAGCTCCCACTCAAAACTGAGGTAGTCTGCTCTGGTGTCCACGAGTGCTGATGCGTGCGTGGCCGTCGATGACGACGTTTAGGTTGTTGGACACCGTTGCATGGGCGTCATTGCGATGCGTAGCGTCGGAAGAGTGGGGAGCGCTCCGTCGTTCTTGAGGCTCTTTGCTTCGGTCGTCTTCGGCAATGCCACCTCCAGGCGTTGCCGCACTTAGTTTTCCCGGCGACGCAGGGGAGACAGGCTCTCTGGCGGGGTCGTGGCGCTGGAGACGCTGAACGTCTGGGCGACGGTGAGCGGGACTCACGGCGGAGAGGCGGCGTAGAAGATGGCGAACGTCGTAGGTACTCCTCGATGTCGCGAGGCCGTCTCGTCGTACCGTGGGCGCGGGTCGTTCGGGTGGAACCAGCGCAGCCCCAGTTGTCGGTAGGGGCATCGACGGTAAATGTGGCCGGCTTCACCGCAGTGATAGCACAACGGGCGTCGCTCGGCCGTTCGCCACACGTCGGTCTTCCTCGGCGAGGGTCGCTCCAGGCGGACGTCCTGGACTTGTCTCTCCTGTCGTCGAGGATACTGCGGCATCGGAGCGTCTCGTCGGGGTGGCGCAGTGGCGTGGTGGTTAGCTTGCGGCGGTCGTCGGCCATGGCGGCGTAGCTCAAAGTCGGTTCCTCTGGGGTCGTCGTGTTGATCGGAACCTCAGTTTGGAAGGCCCGGTGAACTTCTTCTCGGACGACCTCAGCGAGCGACAGTGAGGTCGGCCGATCCGCAGTGGGGAGTATCTTGCGGAGTTCTTCCCGGACGACTTCACGGACGATCTCCCGAAAGCTGTCGACACCGCTGGTGTTCAGGTCGAGAAGGAAGCAGCGGCAGATGGAGCACCAGGCGCGCCGGCGATTCGGTGGTAGTGGCTTTCTCGGGCTGTCAGGGCGCGTTCGATATTGGTGGCTTCGGCAACAAAACCATTGACAGTCGTCGGGGGTTGCGTACCAGTCCTCCGAAAATTTCACACTTCACCCCACGCATGAAAGCGCGAAGTTTCTTCTCCTCGGTGGCTTCCGGATCGGCCCGGGCACTTAGACGCAGGACATCTTCGACAAAGCTGGTCACGCTTCGGTGGGGCCCTGCATCCTTGTTCGAAGAAGGTCCTCCGCTCGCTGCCGACGGTGGTAGTTGATGAACGTCCGCTTCAGTTCGGCGGCGCATGGCTCCGACGAAGTAAAGGAGGCTTCGTGGTTTTCAAACCAGTGCCTCGCGGTGCCTTCCAGCGCGAAGTAGAGGTTCTGGAGGTGGTGCTCATCCGTCCATCCGTTGTGGCGGGCTACACGTTCATAATGATGCAGCCAGTCTTCTACGTCTTCGTGAGCTTCACCTGTGGAAGGGCGTCGGAGTTCGTGGTGTGACGGGCAGGTAAATGATGTTAGAAGCGGCCGGGTCTGCGACTGCTGGTCGTCCATTGTCGGCGTCGTTGGCTGCCTGGTCCTGGGTGGCAGAAGTCCGAATTCCGGGGGTAGACCTTGGGTGCGACGACTGAACCGGGCCTCGATCTGGTCTTCGTCGGGTCCTCCGGAGCTTGGGTTCGGGCTTGTACTGCGGAAACTTGGAGGGGTGCGCTTCACGGACATGTGGTACCCCGCACCTCCACCAAAATGTCACGAAGGACAAGTGATGAGGGCTGCGAATAACTGAATAATCTAAACGTTTAATGGGGCGAACTTGTGCCCAAAAATAAAGGGAAAAATAGAGAACAACAGAGTGTCGCGGGCGTCGAAGGCGGCGAAGCAGCAAGATCGAACGCTGAGGCCAAAACTGACTTTAGCTCGCCACTGCGCGAAGCCCCTTATGTACACGCGTGGGCTTCTGGAATAATCGGCGCGGAAGGTTCGACGCGCGTAGAAATTTCGGGCCTAGAATAAACAATATTGTTCTCGAATTCACCAGAATAATAAACTGAAAGTATAAGCAAAATTCGCGGAGCCCCTAGGAATCGAACCCTGGGCCTCCGCACGGAAGTCAAGCGCGGTAACCACTCGGCCACGCACGCGCTTGCTTGCCGACGCGCGTGGCAATATATACACATTGCCCAAACCGCATCCGATTCAATCACCACAATCAGAGCCAACCTTTCCAGAAACACCATCTTCATCTGATGCAAATACAAAGACGGAGCGCTGACGCAATCGTGTTATTTGCTTTTTATGAAGAATGCCTCTTTAATTTTTCTTTCCGTTTTTCCTTTGCTTCTTGTAAACCTTGTTCGCAGTCAGGTTAGGTTTACACCCACATCACCTACAATGGTCAGCGAGATGGCCCCCCGCGTTGTTGCGCAAAAACAAATTATATTCTCGTACTCGAACATTGAAGCAGCGCCCAGTCTGCCCAATGTAGACTCTGCAACAACTAAACGGACTCTCTTACAGCACATTGTGACGCACGCAGTATATTGCACAGTGTGTTTCTTGAAGCATGGTGCTTTTTGCTGCCTTGTCAACATCGGACATATCCTGGCAAGTTTACACTGTGCCGAAAAAACCACGTTAATGTCGTATCTACCAGCTACCTTTTTTAGATTGTGAGGCACGGTATGCATGAACGGAATAACTTGCACTCGTTTCCTTGCTTTACTTGCCTCGCTGCCTTTTTTACTTCTTTAGCTTTTGAAGAAGGCTCTCACAACAACTAGAGATTAAGTTAGAGGGTACCCCGCGTCTATTAACGTTTTTGATTGTCATTCAAAACTGATTTTCATTTAGTGATTGTGACATTTGTCCAGAGCCGCACTTAGACATGTCAAGGCTATACCTCTCTTACCAGTTTAGAGTGAACACTTTCCAACAAAACCATTATTTTCTTAGTGCGCGGTCAATACTGCCAAGAGACACATTCTTCAGAAGAAAGGACCAACATGTCTAAAAACTGAATGCAAGTTATTCACAGGCAATTTACAGGTAAAATTAAGTCCGCCTGACACCTCCCTAAACAATCCGTTGTCACGATTAACTTCTCAAGGCTGTTCGGGATAAGATCAACGAGTCTGGAGAAATTAGCAGTGATCATTTTTGGAGCTGCTAGTCTTTTATCTTCAGTCGACTGCCGTCAGTTTTACGAGCGATATTTGTGCAAAAGTCTGCTGTGTGCATTGGGTCGACAGTTGCCCCTGTTTTGTGTAACGCTTTTTTGGCATCACTGCACCGGCAAAATTCAGATAGACTTGCAGGTTTCCATGTTTCTAAAGACGTATAGATACGTAGATGACTTTTTTTATATTTTAGATACAGACTCGGGTTTGGAGGAAACGGTTGAGAAGATAGTCGGATAGTTAGGGGAGGTGTCAGATGGTCTCGATTTACCTGGGAATTGCCTGTGAATAGTTGCATTCAGTTTCAGACATTTGGTCCTTTTTTCTGAAGAACATGTCTTTTTGGCAGTGTTTTCCGCGCACTAAGAAGAGACTGGTTTAGTTTGAAAGTGCTCACTGCAAACTGGTAAGGAGTGGTATAGCTTTGACGTGTGTGAGTGCGGCTCTAGAAAAAAGTTGCAATCGCTAAATGAAAATCGAGTTTTGAACGAAAATCGAGAAGGTTAACAGACGCGGGGTACCCCCTAACCTAATCTCTAGTTGTTAGAGCCTTCTTCAAAGCTAAAAAGAAGTAAAAAAGGCAGCAAGGTAAGTAAAGAAAGGAAACGAGTGCCAGTTATTCGGTACATGCATACCGTGTCTCATAATCTAAAAAAAGGTAGCTGGTAGATACGACATTCACGGGGTTTTTTCGGCACGGTGTAAACTTGCGAGGATATGCCCGATGTTGACAAGGCAGGAAAAGTACTGTGCTCAAGAAACACGCTGTGCAATATACTGCGTGCGTCGCCCATGTGGTGTATGAGGATTTCGTTTAGTTGTGGCAGAATCTACATTAGGCAGATCGGGCGTTGCTTCAATGATAGAGCATGACAACATAAGTTGTGTATGCGCAACAACGCGAGGGCCATCTCGCTGACCATTGTAGGCGATCTGGGTGTAAACCTGACCTGACTGGCACAAAGTTTTTAAGAAAGGCAAATGAAAAACGGAATGAGAATTTATAGAGGCATTCTGCATAAACAAGAAAGAAATCAATTGCGTCAGCGCTCCGTCTTTGTATTTGTCTCAGAGTGAGATGGTGTTTCTGGAAGGTTGGCTCTGATTATGACGATTGAATCCGACGTGGTTTGGGCAGTGTGTATATATAAGGTGACAACGGTCTTAATAAAAACCAGTTGAGAGTGAAGCGCCTCTGCTGTCGTCCGTGTTTCTTATTGTCCTCGTTTGTTC
>JAZHYW010011056.1:0-124593 GCA_037355805.1 Ixodes ricinus | reverse complement strand
ACAGTATGAAGGAATGGTGAAACAGACGTTGGTGCGAGCATATGGGATGCCAACCTTGTGTTGATGGTAAAGTTTAGGTGAAACGTAAAGAGGAAGTATAATTAGCTTATTACGCTGCGTCTCATTAGTGAAATAAATGTTATGAAACAAACTTAGACGGGCTACTTTTCTACAAGTTATAATTCAGGGAGAAAAAGATTAGGCTTCATAGTGCTTACGCTGGCTGTCCGATGGTAATTCGAAAATATAAACCTAACAGAACGATCTTGGAAGGCTTCAATCAAATCAATTAGTACAGACTGACCAGGGTCCCCAACAGAAGATGCATATTCAAGCTTTGACCGTACAAGGGTTTTGTAAAGAATTAGCTTCAAAGACTGGGGTGCTAAAGAAAAATTCTTTTAAGAAAACCTAGCACGCGATTAGCGTTGATAATGATGTAGTTAATGTGAGTCCTCCATAATAAATCAGATGTAATATGAACTCCTAAATACTTATAGGCCGTAACTAATTCAAGGGTATGGTTATTTAGTGTATAACGGGGCTGAGATGAAGTACAACGGGACACTCTCATAACCTTACATTTGCTAGAATTTAGTACCATGGACCACGAGTCGCACCAGTTAGAAACATAGTTAATATCGTTTTGTAGTAGGTTAGAATCAGAATCATGAGTAATTTCTCGATAAATAACGCAGTCATCAGCAAATAAAGACATTTCTGAGGATACATGAGAGGATAGATCGTTAATGTATATAAGGAATATTAACGGACTGAGCACAGAACCTTGAGGAACGCCGGATGTTAGTGACACCATAGCAGAGCTTGTGTTATTCAAGTTGACAAATTGTTTACGGTTTGTTAGAAATGAATGTATCCACGTGAGTACCGCCGGATTATTATTTAGCTTACTAAGCGTGGACAAGAGTAAGGTATGGAGCACTTTATCAAAGGCTTTAGAGAAGTATAAAAATACGCAATCTACTTTGGAGCAGACGTCAACGATAGAATGAAGGTCATGCGTGAATGATACAAGTTGTGTTTCGCATGAGAATGTCTTTCGAAAGCCGTGTTGACAGGGACAAAAAACTTATTTGATTCTAGAAAATTGACTATGTTAGAGTAAATGATATGCTCTAAAATTTTGCTTAAGACACAGGTCAATTAAATTGGGCGAAAGTTTCGAGGGTTGAATTTATCACCTCCTTTGTGAACTGGGACCATCTTGGTTACCCTCCAGTCGTCTGGCAAAATACCTTGTTCTAAGGATTGAGAAAATATACTCGCAAGAAGAATGTAGGAGTACATTGTAGTATTCTTCAAGAACTTGGAGTTTATACAGTCTATACCACATGACGAAGATAGTTCAAGGAATCGATTATGTTCATAATGCCTTCAGGACTAATTGATATGGGGTATATGGGGAGGTAGTCATAGGACATGTATGTTTGATCATTACTAAAAGGAGGTCAGAAAACAGCTGACAACAATAGTGTTCAGTTCATTGGCACACTCTTTACAAGAAATAGGGCTACCATCATCGGCTCTGAGCTCTACAACTGTATTATTTTCTCTTTCGTGGTGTTCCAGAACTGGCGGGGTTATTAATTTGCATAGATGGTAATGTACAAATAAAGTAAGCACTTTTCGCACTACATACAGCTGTCATGTACAAATCAGCAGAAACATGGTATGCGTCCCATCGGTGAGCTGTGGGATCACGCTTAGTGGCACGGAAAAAAATGCTCTTTCCTGTTCCTAAGTCTCCAGATTGTTCTAGTAAACCATGGTGAATTTGAGTTCGAGTAAATTCTTTTGAGTGTTATGTGCGACTCAAGGAACTCATTTAATTTTAGTTTGAATATATTCCAATTTTCGTTAACAGAACACCTGAAAAATCCACTTAGAAAAGTGTCTCGAAACAATGTCAATTCACTAACAATAGCATTGAGGTCTGCTTTACTATAATCCCGAATTGTTTTAATAGTATTGGAAGTAGTTTGCAAAGGTATATTTAAATCAATATGTAGCAAGCAGTGGTCGCTCAAACCAGGCAGATACAAAATAGATATTACTTAATCTGGACATGTCGTCAACTCAAGATCAAAAATATTTGCGGAGATAGAAGTAATTCGTGTAGGTTGATCAACTAGTTGAGAAAGATTGAACTCAGAACACAAATTAACGAAGTCATTCCCTTCTGGTGAAAATGGGTGCACAGTAGGCTGAGCAGTAGACCACGTAATGCTAGGAAAATTAAAATCACCGAGGAGAACAATTTGTGATGTAGGAAACTGACTAACGATTGCATTAACCGAATCAAGCAAATGTTCACAAAAGGAAAACGAAGCGGTGGGTGGCCGATAGCACACACCCAAAATTAGTTGCTTGTAGTTTACAGTTACGCTGACCCAAAGCATTTCTTAGTCGGCTAAAACATCGACAACGTTTGAAACTATACCATTGGCCACAGCAATAAGAACTCCACCACATACTCTTTCACTTCGATAGCGCCGATATACGTTAAATTTCTTACCGCAAGTAAATATTTCACTGCTCCAAACTCTACTAGACAGCCATGTTTCAGTTAACAAAATAATTTCGCAATCAGTGGACTCAATAATTGAACTAAGATCATCCCGGCAGCGCGTGACACTTCAAAAGTGGCAAAAGAGTAAAGGAACATTACGTGTCTTGAGGCAGCACCTTGAACCCCCAGCATCCTATCTGGACTTCGCCCCGGTCGATGCCGAAGACCCCGCGTTTATCAGCTGCGTCATTAACTGGCCGCACGGCGCCAGTGGTACCGACCTCGCAAACGCTGTCCTTAGTGAAGTCGTATTCGTATATCTTTTGGTTGATGTGCAATTTGTTATATTTTAGTTTAAACGCAGCATTCTTTGATTTTCCAAAATAATTGAGATTAGATCTAGTTTCGCGTGTCGCCCGTGAAAAATCTTCACTGACCGATAAACCGCTAACTTTGATAGCAGCTCTCGACTGAAGGAAACTATATTTTGTTTTGAATGACTTGAATTTGACGATAACAGGCCGACATTTATCTTTACAAAAAGAGCCTAATCTGTGGGCGCGGGCAATGTGTTCGCAAGGAATTCCCAGATCGGAAAGAACATTGACGACCTTTCTTTTAGTGTGTGACCAAGTTTCAGGGGGAGAATCGGCAATGCCATAAAATATCAAGTTGTCACGACGTGACCGGGCTTCTATTTTATCAAGACGAGAGCGAAAAACAACATCTTCATCCTGAAGGTGCTCGATGTTCTGGCGTGTGGCGCTTAGCTTCCGTTGAACTTCGTTAATCGTCAGTGCCCCAGACTCGACTGCTGCTAGTCTTTCATCTATAGAGATTAGTCTAGTCCCAATATTTTCTGGTTTGCCTTTAATTCGTTCACTATGCTTATAATGCCCACCTGTCCTTCCTCAAATTTGATTGAGCGAGTGTTTAGCTCTTGTAACAAGCAAAACATTTCATTGAACTGCTTAGCCTGGGCATCCGACATAGGACCTGGATTCATTTCCACATCCCAGATAGCAACAATAGTTTAGAACATCAAAACACTGACATGCTAGAAGCAGTAACGTTTGTGAGCATGGGAACAGAGTAAGTAACACATCGTCTGACTTCTTAGAATGTAAAGAAGGAACAGAACCAACCTGCATGAGCAAGAACGGAGGGGTGTTATCCATCCGCATGGTGCAGCTGTTCCCATGCCCACTACGAAGGTGAACGCTCTCCCAAGCGCTTTTCTTGAAGATCGGAGACGTTGTCGATGTCGATGAAGATTTCTTGACGATGCGATGCAAACTGAAGAGGCCGAAAGTGCTGACCGGCCCTTCGCTGAAATCCTTGGGCGTTAGCGCGGGCGACGTATCAGACACGTTTGCTACCCGACACTGATATGTCGCCCCGTCACCCAGGAGAAGGAAAGCGAGTATCTGCATGAGCAAGAACGAAGGGGTGTTATCCATCCGCATGATGCAGCTGTTCCTTTGCCCACTACCTGCACTACACTTGCGGACTACACTTGCGGACAACTCCCCGTGGCTACGAGTGCACGTGTGCTAGCAAAGCTTGAACCAGCATTACTAGATTACCTCAGTTGTGCAACTCCTGCGGAGGGGTACCCCCTCACTCACTTCAGACCGCCTCCCTTCGTTGGAAATGCCATCTAGATTTTCGTTTACGAACTGTGCGTTCCATGGAGTATGGTGGAACGCTATCTAGACGCTGCACATCGTAACGTACGAATCCTATAAAATAAACTGCAGTTACCAAGTCAGCCATCCGGCGCGTCGGACGACAGGAGGCAAGTCGTGGTAAGTAGGGGCCTAGCCTCCTCTATATTCACAAAGCCTGGCAGTTCGACGACGGATCCATAAAGGGCCCGGTCGCAGATTGGGAGCGCGAGGATCTGGTAGCACTGAACATTTCTCGGCGAGTCTGGTATTCAGCGCACAACTCTTGCAGCGGCGAGGACACGAAGCATCGTTTTCAAACCCGACGAGAAAGAAAGAGGTAGCGCGAGGAACGCGAGGAGCACGAGCGGACATTCGATCTCTCGGGAGAAGCGTGTTTTGGCGTCTCGCCGCAGCGGGGCGCCAGTCACCTGACTATCCTCTCATCCGTTGTCTGCCGCTCTACCTTTTCACTTTCGGTGGCCGCGTATCGTGGCGATCTGCCAGGTTTTGTAAGTACAGATGAGGCTATGGTGAGGGGGGGGGAGGGGGGCTACTGGTCGTGCATGCAGCGTCTATTAGAGGGTCCGTAACGGAGTTAATCTAATAAAGTTGTCTTGAACGCTCATCAAAGTTGTGCACGAGCAGTCTTTACTTCTGAAATGCTACGGAAGGTTGTTTGCGAATGAAGCAGAAAATTTGCTCCACCTCAAGGGCGTGCTTTCTGCCTTTGATGACAGTTTGTCGCACGCGGGTCCGAAGCACGGCAAAAGGCGCGCAGTCACAGCATTTAGAAGAATCGCTAATCCTTCCACGGTGGAGAAAGCGCGCAGTCGGAGGTAAAATCGAGAAGGAAACATTAACTCGCTCGTGCTCATTGGCATCTGAAAATGACTAGCATTACGCTGCTGTAGAGAGCTTTGGAGATTTATTACAAGTCGCAAAGCACATTTGGGTGAGAGCTTCGGTCAATACCGAGGTCCCGGATCCACTTACGGGGCAGCTACTATTCCGCTTAGCCTATAAGGAACCAGCGGTTTTGTTTTTTTCCCCAGTGACTGTGCAGTTTTAAGATAAATTTAACTCAGCGTAATTCACTTCATCGTCATTTCATTTGAAGAAAGCCACCGAAGACACTTATTCGCGTAAGTTCAGTAATCCTCGAATAAGACAAAGCAGCTAGCAACTAAAAACCAAAATTAATTAATTATTATTGATTGTGTCCGTCACTTCAACGTATTTATAACCATGTCATTAAACTGTCTTCGCTAAAACTGTGACGAATGAAGTGGAGTAACAAATTGGCGGGCTAAGAAATAAGCAATAAAAAACATGAATGAAGGTGACCTCTGCGGACGAACACGGCCTCGCGTGATTTATGGACTGTGCCGCTGAAAGACAACCACTCGCAAGACGCACGGGAGGAATATCCGTATTGGAACGACCCCTGGCGGCGTTGGCATCGGCGCTGTACTGCCAGCTTCGATTTATCACTCGCGGAGCTGAGGAAACTAAAAACGTTGTGTTCTTGTTTTGTCGCAGATTTTTGTGCTTTTTGCACGTAGCTTGTTGGTCGAACGTGGGCATTGTTGATAGTGCGTGTGAGACGTGGCAGCAAATCAACATAAGCGCTTTCGTTTATTGTTGTTTCTTGCAAGTTAAAGTTTTCGGTACCTCTGACGTTTATTAAACGTTTTTTTTATTCGTTAGCCTGCCTAGCATTTCGGCCTGCCTAATTAAGTTGGTTATTATTTGGCCGGATGCAACATATCACATTATATGTATGCTTTACCGTGACGACCTGGTTACGATCCGGCACTTGATCCGAAGTCATATCCGGAGTATTGTTGTCAGGTTTGTGCGATTTCTTCGGGTGATTTTTTGTAATAAACGATCTTATATTACTGATTAACCTTCAAAAATATTCCGGAGGCCGCGACAGTAAGCTTGCTAAAGTTTATTTTCAATATTGGTGCTCAAAGCTTCATTAATATGTAAACAGGTTTTCAGCGCAAAAATAACTAAGTATCGCCGACCGCTCATTCTCCGTCCAAATTTAGCATTAGCGGTCATACACCGAAATATCACAGTTTCAGCACTAACGGTTCTTTATTCAAGAAGTGGTAAGTGATTTTATAAAATTTACAATTAAATCATTGCGGCCGACATACCTCTCGATTACCTGGACCTCTATGGTGTCATTTCCTGAAAAAGGCCGAAAATGGGCCCCTTTTTCTTATTGATATTTAAAACGGAAAACGTAACGTTTTATTAAGATGACGGTTAGCGCTGAAATGATGACATTTGGTTCGGACCGCTTACGCTAAATTTGGGTGGAGAATAAAACATCGCTCCCGCATAATTTATCTAAAAAGAAACTTTTTTAGAAAGTGGGCACGTTATAATGGACTCTACTTTTTTTAATAATTAAACTTTTATATGTTATTGTAAGGTGCGCTAAATGGATGGTGTGATATTATATTTTACACTTTAGAACACAGATGACAATCGAAAAGAACCTACTTGTCGGAAACTACCATACTGGGATTACTGCATAGGGCTGACTAAAGTCCAATAGTGGTGTAATATTTTTATTTTTGGCATTTTACGATATTTGATATATATATATATATATACAGGGTGTTTCACGAAAGGTGGACAAATTCGATATTGCGAAAACTACGCGTCGCAACAAAAAAAGGCTTGTGTCTTTTTGGGTCCTGGGCCAGAGGCCTATTTAGGAAAATTATTAAAGTCCGAGATAATTACATTGTTAATTATTTTTGCGTAATTGACTTTTTTAATATTGTGCTTAAGGACATAGCTTCAATTAGAAAATTGCTCAGCGTGATCGAAAAACACTATATCGAAAAATTGCAGAACGATAGAAGGCACGGGAAGCATTTTACAGCTTTCTGAAAAACCGTACCAATTCGACGGGTTTAGAAGTTTCGGTTTGTTATCGTAGCGCATCTCCGCCCCGGCAGCACCGCGCCCCGTGGAGAGATAGTGCATCCAACCTCTGCTGCGCTGTCATCGCGCGACGCAGCAGAGGCTGGTTGCACTCTCTCTCCACGGGACACGGTGCTGCCGGGGCGAAAATGCGCTCCGATAACAAACCGAAACTTAAAAACCCGTCGAATTTGTACGGTTTTTCAGAAAGCCGTAAAATTCATCGCGTGCTTTCGATCGTTATGCAATTTGTTGATTTAGTGTTTTTTGACGATGCTGAGCAATTTTCTGATTGAAGCCATGCCCTTAAACCCAAAAATAGAAAGTTAATTACGCAAAAATAATTCACAATATAATTATCTCGGTCTTTAATCATTTTCATAAAAGCTCCTGGCCCAGGACCAAAACGACACAAGCCTTTTTTGGTGCGACGCAGAGTTTTCGCAATATCGAATTTGTCCACCTATCGTGAAACACCCTGTATGTATATACACCAATGATGCCTAAATTTTTACATTAAAAATTTTTGAAATTAAAAAAAGAAAAACTAAAAACTTAAATGGGACGTAAATTTGTTTTGTAAATTTTTCAACGAAACACTTTCTTTTTTTGAAATGTTTATGCTGTTAAATACAATGTAAATAGGCGTAGCCCTTCTCCAGGTCCCTCCCGGTGTCTAGAGAAATATCTCTTCAACCCCCCTAGTTTGCAGCAAGCAACTGTCCTCAATACGCGCCTTCGGAAGCATTGTAGGGGTGCTTGCGTTCGTAGCGGACAGGACTAATCCTAGCTTCCCAAGTCAACTATATTTCTTGATTTAGCTTGATTTATTCCTTTGCACGTCAGAGTTGCTGTATCGAGATGTTTGCTCACCTAAAAGCAGCCCAGCTGCTCTGTGAACAATGTAGCCATTGTGATTGCAACCATGGAGATATTGCTCATTCAAGGGCAAAATCACGGCTAGGCCTTGCCTTAAGGCTGCAAGCTGTCGACTTTTACTGCTCTAACTTCATGAGGTGCACTGCTTTCACCAAGGTGAGCGACCGCACCACCAAACCATCAAGGTTGTTTTAATCTGCTACTCCCATTGGACCAAGCGAAGGTCATCTCGGCATACCACATGACTAGCATGAATCTTCACCGTGATGATGAGAAGTCTGTGGAGTCATTATCTTGTAGATATGGTTGAATAATCATGTTCTCTACACCCTTCAAAACTGGCTCTTCTATGCCATATAAACATCGTGAGTTTATTTTTCTGCAGAACGCAGAGACAACCAATTACGTTGAAAAATAAAGGAACCCCAGAGAACGGCGGAGCCCAGACTACGATTAGATATTTAAAATGGAGTTCAGCTTATCGATAATAATCCCTGGAGAAGGGGAACAACTGGGACAAAGGACAAAGATAAATGTTTGTCCTTTGTCCCCCTTGTTCTCCTTCACGAGAGATTATTATCGTCATTCTATTTCAACTCGCTTGCACCTTTGCATTATATGCATTATCTTCATCGAGTTCTACCTACCTATTTATTCCGGCGAACATCGCATTTTTCGATCTAGCCTTCTGCTCTTTCTTTATTTGTACTATTTTTTAATCCGCTTTCCTTAAGCGAGAACGGAAAATCGTCACGACCGATTGTGAAACAGAGCGACACGTCTACTAGAGTCGGTGCATTCTAAACAAAACTAAACAGCGTAGAACTTGAAAGATACATCGCCTATAGAGAAGTGCGAGTAACATCGCAATCTCTACACCTCTGCTTTCAGTGCAACATTTTGTTCGAATTTACTATCCTGTGTAACTGCGAACGGCATCTTCGATTGAATTAAAAGTCGATAGTGAACAATGGAGCTAGCCGAAAAGATTCCAGGACGACAAATGCACGAAAGCGAGATGAACAAAAAATAAACTAAACTCAGAAAAGAAATCAACTGCTATTTTTTTTAATGAGTACACAATAATTTAGGTCTTACTCTGTTATTTTTTAATGTTATTCCGTCGATAAAAAGCGATAGATGCTGTTACGACGGTGCAGATTCTGCCATCATTTCGACTGCATTGATTTAGGCCCTCTTAGTTTTGTTCGTTTGAGCTTTGAACTTTCGCTGCTTATTAGTCCGTTCAGTACCTTAACAGAGCTTGCTTCTTTGCAATATATTACAACAAAAAAACATGAGGCAAGCATAAACCAGGATAAGGTAGAAAAAAATATTAGCATACTTTTTTATTTTGGATTCTTTAACATTAAATATTTTCATATATGTCTTATGTTTAACGACTGCAGCGTTGGACGTAGTCAAACTCTCTTACACATAAAGCGCAAGATAAATCACAAATCGCATCCGTCTCAAAAAGGTCAAAGATTCTGTCTCCTGTTCTCGTATTTCTTTTTGTGTTTTTTTTTTTGTTGGGGGAGCGGATTGTATTCCTTTCAACTGTTCCTCGCCCAGTGTTTTGTTATAATTCGATGCATAATTATTTCAATATTTTTAAAATGTATTATACAACTGTACCCTGCTATACCTCCTAAATACAATTGATCATTTTAGCGGCATTGGCTTTTCTACTTCCACAATAAATTTTGAAAACAATCTGGAATCGAAAGACATATAGAGTCCACCCGGACCCTGCTCGGCTTCTGATTTCAGCAAAAAACTACTTTCTTATTTTCCCATCTATCGATCCCCATGCTCAATAATGACACGTGCGATGACAAATTATTTCCGGTTGGATACGAACCATGTTATCACGGTTGTCGTTTTTGGATCGATAGGAAAGTCATCTCAAACGCGGCCAGCTTACATCGTTCCGTCTTGCGGATGACAGCGGAGTGGAAGTTACGCCACGGCTTTTTCAGTCGTCCGTTTGCCTGATTCAAAATCACTATGCTCCTATGCGATCTATACGCGGCATGTCCGGTCACGTTGAGACGGGTTGGCCCGTGATTGGCTACAATAGGAAATTGAGTTATATATCATGGTCATAATGGCTCTATAGTAGGTGGAATTTATTTTTGTATTAGGGTTTTTCGCTCTGTGACCACCGGGTTACATATATTTATCACTCGGATGGCACTTACAGCGCACATGTGCTTGAGTTTGCACAGATCGATTGCACTCACGAGAGACGAGGAAAAAGTTATGTAATTTTTTTTTAAAGTTTGTTATCGATCTGAATTAATCAAAAAGAAAAATGATGCACTTCAATTAAGGACGACGCTTTGTATGAAACCAACATGGTGCTTCTCAGACGTCTGATAAATATTTTTGTAGATGAAGGCTTCAAATAAAGAAATGTGTATTTTGGGAGAGCGTTGTCAACTGCGTCGAACATCTGTGTACTCTTAAAGAGCAGTGTTTAGCACCCTAATTACTTTAAAAATACTCATTTATGCTGTTTTTTTTTCATAATTGTCTCACATGTCACATCCTAATAAAATACCTGTTGTCCGCCGTTCAAATTTGCAACAACGTTTGCTAAATGTAACAAAAAAAAATCTGAATTGTTTTTTACATTTTTTAATGAAAAGGTTAGGCAGTTAGAGTTTACAATATCATAACGTTTAGGACAAAAATAATTGCAGTTGTATTTCGATCCATCAATAAATTCGTTACATGCGAAATTGCGATTTATGAGAAATACAGGGAACGCTAACTCACCTTAGTCTTTCGGGCACGAGACATGCGTGTCTATCGTTTGCTAGGTCTTCAACTTGCACCGGTTCTTGTCTCTTTGTGTCGTCGATGTTTTCTAAGCTTTCGCAGGTGCCGATAACTCCTCGAAGCGTCTCGGACTCCTCCACCCCGCCTCTTAAGTTATTTTTCCTCCTTTTTTAACCTATCGTTCTGTGAACGGCAGAGCACGCGGCGCGCGTGTTTGACAGCCGGCCATCTATCACTGACCGTTGCTTGTCGTGGAAAGCTTTACGTTTCAAGGTAAAATAAAAAATATCTTCAGTAACATTGAAATTTTTCGAAGATAAAGTCTTGTGTGTTGTCCCCTTTTTCGTCCATCGTCTCCGGTTTTCTCAAAAATTTGAAATGATATTCAGCATTAGAAAACGCCAAAATATGTGTGCCACATCACACATCAGAGAGCGGACATGCTTTTTGTACGACCACACCACCCTTAGATGAAGTATCGTTTTCAACTAGAGCACTGCACGGGCCGGAATTTCTTGGCCCGGCCAGACCCGGCCCGGGAAACACACGGCCCAGGCCCGGCCCAGCGCCCGACAGAATTTTTAATTTCCAGGCCCGGCCCGACCCGGCCCAGTAGAAACACGGCCTGGGCCCAGCCAGAGCCCGATGAAAGTTTAAAATATGAGCCCGAGTCCAGGCCCAAACAGAAAAACTAAGACCAAGTGTTTTTTTATTTCTTTTTACATTATGAATGTGCCGGCTTGGAAGATGTATTTTCGAGAATATGGGTGAAATATGCACATCATTTGCGACAGTCTTTGAATTCATGGCACACTGAGAATCCTTGAGACAAACATCGGGATTTTTTAATTTCAAGAATTTTTTGAACAGATATTGCACTTTTCGTTGTTCCATTCAATTCGTTTCACAGAGAACTTTTCCTTCGCTACATGTTTTTGTGGAGAAACAATGAATTGTCCATGGACTCTTTCTTTGGGCAGGTCCGTCTTGTTTGCATGGTGAAGCCCGCCGCGCTAAAGTTCAGTTCCCAGCTAGCACTTGTAGCAGGGAGGCACGGATGCATTTGGATAGAAGGGACAGTTTCGGGAATTCATTGCCGTGCCCTTTCGAGAATTCACAAAGCTCAGACATTCTTGAGCACAAGTAGTCCTTCTTGCCTTGTAAGACACCCCTCCAATTCTTCGGTGGCTACGTTGTCATCCTCCGCGTCACGCCAGTCTTGAAACAAAACAAGGCACCTTCTTTTCGAAGCGGCATCTCGAACGTCATCGTTAGTCTCATCTTCATATTGGGTCAATGCTTCAGTGACACGGGCAAGTAGATACTCTGACGTGCGCGTCGCCGTGAAGGCCCTCGTCGTCTGGCAACATGCGGAGTTGTGGGAACTGGAGGCCAGAGAATTATGGCGGTCTTGTGGAGGAGGGAAATTTTCAGCTTTGTGTCCAAGAAATGACGTGCACTGGCCTTGATCGTCTCGATTTCCACTGCCTCTCCTGCAGACACCGGAGCATGTTCGAGACGTTTCATCAACGCGGAAGCTTATAGCACAGCCAGAGGAAGTGTTGGAAATTTTTCCTCCTCGAGCGCGTTGCTGGCATCTTTGAGGGTTGCAGGGACTCGACTAGGTTGTTGAGTGTTGTCTTGTTCAAGCTTTCCATCACTGGATTGATCCTTGACTCCAGTAGAGTTTATATCTCCTTGAACAGAGAAACAGACGGACTTTAGGATTAATACCTTTGAATTCCACCTGGTGGGCACTTCCTGACTGACAGTTTGCTTCAGCTGTTTGGCTAAGCCACTTTGCTTTAAAAAAGTTACAACGGCCTTGGTCGCCTGGACCGTTTCGCTAACCAACGGAACCTCGTGGGAACAAAGTCCTCTGCAAACGTGTACCACAGAACAGTGTTCAACACGTGTGCACTGCAATCCATTCTCTCATAAGCCTGCAGTGCGCACACAATATCTGCTTCTTGATCGGTTACCGACGTTGATGTCTTCAAAGTGGCATCACACACCCAGCTTCATGAAGCCCCGTACTAGTTCCTTCGAAAATGATGTCCCCGTTTTTGTTTTGTTTTTCATTGGTGGAAGTTTCAGGTGAACACAACACGGCAGTGCAAGCTCCAGTTAGAGTCGATATAATGCGCGGAAACTGTCGTGTATTTCTTGAAAACATCCTGCTTGAAGTCATCCGCCTTCTTCTTCTTGAAATAATCCGTCCACATATCAGTGATGGCGCACCGGCTTTCAATGAGCACAAGTTAATCTCGGGCATAAGAGTCCGGTTTAAAAGCCGCGAGTTTGCGGTTTTAAAGCCGCCGCAACTTCGGCGACTCTTCGCGACACAGTTGTGGGATGCGGTAGAATATCTTAAGCGTTTACCTTTCCGCATTTAGAACCGATCTGAATCAGCTCTTCTGCGACGGCCTTTAAACGCGCTGCCGCTGACGACATCGAACGGTCGCATATCTTTCGCACAAAGACGCGCTCACGCGGTTGTCAATTTCTCCTTTACGTTCGCGGGCACGGCAGGTTTAGCGCATTGAGGTGATAAAAAAGAAGAAATATCATTGCGCTGTTTGATGAAACCTTGCACTTGTGACGACTGAGATAAGGCGTCCTGGCCTTTTGAAGAATCGCAGAGAAAGAACGATTTGCACGAACGACACTGAACATGTCCTTTGGGCACCGATATTCTGACAGTCCATCAACTGCGAGAAATTTTTTCCAATACAGAGCTTTTAGAGCTTGTCTTCTCAATAAGCTTGTAGAGTCCGCAGGTGATGCCATGCTTAAGCTCGCCGATCGTCGATGTTCGCAGTATAGAAAATAAATTATGATACAAGAAAAGTTTTGTTAGAAAGAGGTACTCGTCAAGCATCTATTTCTTATTCGACGGTTGGTAACACTGGGCAGGACATAGGTCAATCACATTGGTCATTTCGGTACCGGAAAGGTTCTAGAAGAAAAAAATAAAATTCATAATCTCGCTAGTGCATGTTCAAAAGGCTGCATAAATAAAAAAATATATCTAGGGTTGGTTAGCTTATTTTTGGTGGCATAGTAAGGCCCCCGCAGAAAGTGCAAAGCAAAGGTCAAATTTTGTTTCTGTTTTTTTTAATTTTGAAAAGGAGAGCAAAAAGACAATCCTGTTGTACCCTCTGACCGGAGTGCACTCGTTTTCTTGTCCACACTATTTTATCCGCTTCAAGGCTTGCTAACTGCAAGACGTCTTTGTGTTTGTATCTTTAACTGTAGTGGCGGTACACTTCGCGTTTTGTTTTCAATAAACCTAAAAATGAATTAGCAGACTTTTCGTTATCAGCAATTCCGAATTTACGGCACACCACTGCCAGGCACGGCCCAGGACGACCCGGGCCGGCGCGGCCCGAAAACTTTATTGTTCAAGCCCGAGCCCTGCCCGGGCCCGAGAAAATGAGTGCTGCCCGGCCCAAGCCCGGGCCGCGGGCCGGGCCGGGCTCAGGCTTTCGGGCTGACCCGGGCCCGTGCAGCGATCTACTTTCAACACCGCCCGCGATGACGAGATAGCTACACCCACTGCGAATACTGGCGTCGTTTCTTCATGGCTCTTCCGTCGCGCTGTTGAGTTTTACTTTCGGTGTCTGATTCTCCTCAAGGCATATAATAGACACTTTCCGGAATTCAGTGCCATCTGGTGACTCAAATGGCAGTTTGACTTTTACCGTACTAATGGCGGCAATAAACCTGTAGTCTGCAGCATTTTATGGGGCACCGTCACATTCGCAAGTCAGTGGTAAACGAGAATATGCGCGTCACTGCACAGTTCTTTTTCAATCTCTTTCAGTGTCTATGGCGAAAAAGATGCAACCAGTCAGAACAAAGCGCCAACCCACATAGACGCCTTGAAGGTCTATACGTCAAGGGGCTTTGAAGCCGAGTGTGGGCTACAAACAGATTGACTGAGCCCGGGTTAGAAATGAACGCTTACGCAGCTCTTGCATTCGATTCCCGCTTCACGTCGCGCTAACGTCTAGAATGTATAGGCCTCGAATCATCTGCATAAAAGCATCTTCAACTTCTTCCTTTATCAAGGAAAGAAAAGGTCGCCATTAGTATAGCACATATGCCATTTTTCAGATGATGATAGTGATCAAAGTGGCCAGACGGAATTCCGGAAAGGGTCTATTGCAAGACGATAACTCGTGGCATAATTTTGTAAATACATTTTAGCTCCATCAACGAAATATTTCGACGACCTCCTACAAATATCAAATCTCGATGCGCCAGCCCCTATGATGGTGAGCATCAATGGTCAATCAAATAATTATCCATTTATAAAAGAAAAAAAAACTTTGAACATAACTAGATATTTCTGAAAATAATCTTTGGTGTCCTATCCCAGGTCGCTGACCGGTGAAACGCCTAACCTGGCACAACCTTGAAATCCTAGGGCCAAACATTACCCTAATACGTTTTAGCTCCAAAGTGTTAGTTAAAGGTAGAGTACCTTCCTTTGTCGCTTCTATAACTTTTCTTTCAATGAGTGCCAAAGTGCCTGAGTTCGTCCTGATCAAACTACAATCACTAAATCTTAATCTCTACATTTCTTTGCCGAATTGAATTGACTGATTTAGCTATTTTAGAAATGGTTGGTAAATTTTTAGTTGAAACAAAATGTTTCATTTCACTATTGAAATTTAATAAACAAATTTTGTTGGATTATCCTACTTATCTGAGCACCTTAAGTAACATGAGGTCTATCTTGGATGTTAAGTTCTTCATAGGTCAATTCCGGAGTCAATAGACAATTCTAATTTTCTCGCTTCTCTTAACATCCGTATTCATGTTAGCACAATATATATGAATCGTGCAGTATCTAACCCCAATCTTAATTACGATCTTGTCACCGGTATCTCTAACCTAATATGGTTTCAACACTAAAATATTTATATTTTTGTAGAATGTTTTCTGTCTTTTTAAGTATGACTTTTACAATATGTATGGTTTTATCCATGTTTTGGAATTTAAGCATACATACTTGTGGTGAATATGGGCCTCATATTCGCGTTTTACTGAAAATGCCTTCGAGTTATTTGGTAAGCACGTGAGAAATAAAGATTGCCTTACCACAAACACAAGATAACTTTTCGTTATCTGGATTATGGAACTGGAAATCAAACTAGAATTGTTTCTGGAAACCTAAAATTAAGATGCAGAAAAACTAATAATTTTTGAAAAACCTGAAATACAGATATAATCTAATAAGTTTTCCAGTTTAATAATCGAGATAGGAAGAATGTATATTGGGTTTTGAGGTAGGATAGGACATTGAACATTGGACATCGAAACAATTATTCTCATATAATATTTCCCCTAACTCTGTAACGCACCTGCATGCATGTTTATCAGATTATGTTAAAAATAAATCTGTTACAATTAAAATAGAATACATTGCATATCAACCCTATCTCCTGACACGTAGTCAACAGCAGTTGCTTGCCGCTGTCTAAATGGGCCTTTACAATTGCCTGGAATGAAAGCTTAGAATGCCTTTAGTGAAGCAGCACATGTGGATGGCTGGAATATTTGGACACATATCCCTGCATAACACATACAACGAAGCACTAGTACATTTATCGCCGCCCCCCCCCCTTTTTTTTTTGTTGAACTAAAACTAAAATAAAAAGGCATGATCACTTAAAGCTGCCTCTTGCATTGCAATTTTTTTAGATTACATATGAAACTGCGATTCATTCTTATTTACGTCGTTTAGAAACCTTGCTAGCATGTAGAAAAAAAAACGCTTAAAATAAATCTTGCCGACCCCCCCCTTCTCCAAACGAAACGAAAATAAAATTACAGGTGTAAATGGGAGCACAGTTTAAATGAAGACGCCCCAATTGTCCGAAGTAATTTAAAGTCATGGAAGCTGCGAGCTCAAGGTTTATGTTGCCGGTTGCAATTGAAAGATTATACAGATAAAATCAGAAAGGCCATTTTCCTTCGTGTCAAGGATGACTCTACATTTTTAAAGTCTTCTTTGTAACGCCACAATTATGTTTCTTAGAAGAGCCGGAGGGAACAATTCAGAAGAGAATGTGAATATGGTAAAAATAGTGATTAAAAAATAAGGAACTGGCATCGTTTACAGCGGTCTCGGTTAACCGCGTTCTTTTTATTTTGTAGAGCTAGGGTGTTACATTTTCTTTAGGGAATTATTTCATTCAAACTTGATGGCGGCAATAATAGTGCGGACCCTTGACGACGAATTAATTTTTGATATTCCATAATTCAAGAACACAAATATCCATACCATCATTTTCATCATTGTCAACGTTGCCTTGGAAGTTCGACTATGGTGTTCAAAATTAACATCCGTGTCTTTACCATGGCAAATAAATGTCTCGTTAACATGCCACAGATTTTTGTTTACTGATCACTCAATGATCTGATTATTTATTATCACCGTCACGAAGGCATTCCTTGTAGCCGCTTTGCCAAAAGATTGTTACAGATTATTAAACGCAATGGTGCACTGTTCCGATGCAATTCTCCTTTTAGAAGTAAATAAAAAAATACCATGATCATAGCAAACACATCTGAGTCAAAATTGGCATTCGTTTCTCAATAGTAAAACGCATGTCATCCCAAGTCTTCAGCATTCATGGCGCAGTCGACCCTTGCACTCCTTCCAAATCGGTAAACCAGAATTGCAACCTCGGGCAGCACACCAGTGTTGGCCCAAGACTGGCTCAATATTGAATTGATTTGATTTCATTATTCAACCCAACATTTGAGCGCAATCCTCTCCAATGCTTGACCAATGCATTTTGCGATATTGGGCGAATGACGATCTGAGGTTAACTTCATTTGATCGCCACAATTCTGTTCGTGTCAATAGTATCTTCCCTGAACAGTTTATTTCAACGTCTGCCGTGCCGTAGGGCTCAATTCCTGGCCCGCTTTTTTTCTGTTGCATGTAAATGACATATGCTTGATATATCTTGCAGATAGTGTCTAGATACAAAACACTCGAAGTGAATTAAAGCAAGCAAAGTGTAAGCAGTAATGAAAACGTTTTATGTGCTGCACCCAAAAAAAAAAAGGAGCGCGGCTGGAGCGTGGTGTATTCCACATGCGGAGCAAATGCGCGGCCATCACCATTAGCCACCTGTTGGATTAACAGGGACCGGAGCAACTGTTGCGCCCCTCCCGTTAGTCCCTCAAAGTTGAACCCATGGGCGAATCTTTGATACACTGCGTTTAGACCCCTAGGAGGATCTGTTGTTCTCTTGTATATAGACCCCTTAAACTAACCGTTGCTTTTTTGCCTTTAGAACCCTAAGACTAACCGTTTCGCCTTGCACATTGGTCCCCGGGACTAACTGTTAATATTTTATATTTACTTCTCAAATCTTAACTTTGAACCCATGCTTTTAGCAATATTAGTGGCCACTGTTGCACGAGTGGTAACATTAGCGCACCCCACGCTCAGAACGTGCATCATATGTTTCTACAGTTGACTGGTTTAGTGGTTTTCAATGACACACATCATGTTTCTCATTGAAACCATGTTTGTTTTCAGTAAACAATGTATTTGGATAAATTTAGTTACCTTTCATATTTTTCACGAGGATGATCCCCTTATAATATGATTCCTTGGCCGAATAGCTCACCTTCACAAACCACGATCGGGTTAGTGTACATTTCATTGATTTTATTTTTAATGTTATGAGAACATGATGTATGTATAGACGAAAACAAAAATATTGAAATTGATTGCGTGCTGAGAAGTTAGACAGCATAAAGAACAGAAATGAGCATCCTTTGATTGACGACGTCATTTTCATTTGGCATGCTTTAACCAGCCTTTGGTTTTGTTGAGGTAATATTGAACTGCAAATTATTCATATCGCAATAAAAGTCAAATTGTCTCGCCGAACGGCATCTCTGATATCAGAATCCGCAGTTCATATTCTCAGAAAACAAGACAATTCTCAGGTATTAAATATAATATCCTCTTAAGTATAACCGGCTACGAATTATTCAACTTACAGTTATTTCTAATAATGTTGAAATTACGGTAGGCAAGGCCATAATATGATTCCGTTACAAAAAAGCCTGAAACATACTAAAAATAGTCTCTTATGCGTGACTAAACGTATAGGCGTTTGGTGGACGGACTTCAGAAATCTCGAGATCCATACAAAAAGGCACGCCTGCAAGAATGGTTCTTTAAAATGGCTTTTCCAACGTCTCGTGTCAAGCTTCTTCAGCCACTTCATAGCAACAAGAATTTCAGAGCTGTCTTCGCTGCGAAGTCCCGACATAACATCCCCTAACGCTTCACTTGCTTCGATTCAAGCACCAGACGACACGCTCTGGCAGCTTTTATGCGATAAATATTTATTTTTGAATATTGTTGGGCCATTTCAATGTTCTCTTCATATTTTGGGTAAGGTTTTTTTGTTTTTGTGATTGACGACGTTTACACATCAAAAGCCTATGTGCAAAACTCGGAAGTATTTTGGTTTAGCTCGATCGGAAGTCGAACCTATTTATTTTTTATATCACCGTGAAAAAACAGGCTTGAATAAATGTTTTCAACAAGACATTTCTCCACTCGTCATGGATGCAAAATAAAATCTGCGACTCCGCTTTATTCTTTGTTGCCAAGAAAGTAACCAGTCGCTTTGTTTGCGCGCTATACTCTCTTTTTGATTCACACTGCTTTAAAGGAACAAACTCAAGCTTTAATTTATGGTGGTCTCCCAACCTCTCAATCAATTTTATCGAAAAGTTGCACTCTAAGAAATAGGGGGTGTATAGAGGTACACTCCTTGTCCCATATGTAACACCCAAAAACAACAATTCGACGCTCAGTCCACAGACATCGAACTGACGATACCAATTTTCAAGAGCGGCTTGATAGTCGACGGATACAGCTTATGAAAATAGCTATTGTACGTATTAAAGGCTACAGTAAGACAATCAAGGTTTTTTCGGCCCTGCTGCAAAACCTATGTTTTTTTGTTTTGTTTTTCTAGTCTTTCTTACGCACATTACCTACTCAGTACGTTATATCCAACAGCTATCAAGCCGCTCGTAAAAGTTGGTGTCGCCAGCTCAACGTCAGTGGACTAAATGTCCAAATGTATTTTTGGGGTGTTACATATGGGACAAGGGATGTACCCCGATACACTTTCTATTTCAAAGAGTGTATCATAAGAGCTATCTTCTCCTGAAATACTGCAAGATTGATATGTGGAAACAGAAACATAGGACCGGACTCATATTTCTATGGTGTGTCCCGTTGCACATCTTCACTGCATCATTTCACTGGAGGTTAAACTATTCAGATGGTTTTCCACATACATCATTTGCAAAACGGCCGTTGATAATTAAAACAACCCCATGGAGCCCAGTGCTCGCGATAAGATCTCTAAGTTCTTTCTCCACTGTATTCTTGCCCCTGCATATTCCACTGTCTCCATTCTACTTTTAATACACAGCGCCCCTGTATGCTGTTGGCATTTGGGAGCACTGTTTTGCTGTATTAATTTTTCTGTGTCTGAGTAAGTTGCTCATTGCTTGGAGTTGAGCTGCCCTCGCTGATTCAGAGGCATGCCTCGAGATCGATAGAATAATGTTAGACGGAAGATATACTTTTTTTTCACTTGTCGATTTTGATCGGTGCTTTTTTAGAATACGCACGTTTGGTCACTCGAAGCCCCTTGAAATGCGTATAGTGGATGATATACATTCGCATTCCAACATGGACATACGTGTATAAAAAATCTAACCATGTCGCAACACTTGAATGTGTTTACAATAATATATGCAGTAATTGTTCAATTATGTCCAAGACATTTCTTTGCTGGCTCTTTATTGCGTAGTGTGTTTTGTGGATCAATAAAGACAGCCTGACTAAACTAACGCCTCGTTCTCTTTATTACCCCGGCGTGTGCAAACATATTGAAGAACCAAGGCATAGGTGGAGTGGGTTGTGAAACATTGTATTATCAAGCTGATGCAGTTTTCAGTAGTCTCTTTTATTCTTTGTTTTATCGCATAATGTTTGTCGTAGCATTATGAACAGATTTTGTGAAAACAATGCATAATTGTTTATGTTTATTTATCTATTTTATTTTGTAAATGAAACAATCTTTTTTCACTCCTGACAATACCAAAAAAAAACATCTTTCTCAGTAGGCTTCTTGCATGCAGAGAAATTATTTATTTGAAGAAAATATAACAACTCAGGCTGACGTGTCATTTTATTAGCAATCCGAGCCGATGAAGCGTAACCCGAAACAAACAGTTCATCAGGGACGTATAATGGCGGTAAACTCTACAAAGCAAATGTAATTAGAGGACGACGAATGGTTCATTGCTTCACGAACGTCATGGGGTTTGTGAACTGGGAGGGGGGGGGGGGGGCAGCATGTACATAACAGATGTCGCCGTCGCTTGGCGTGTGGCCGATGGCAACCAAGAATCGATTCCGGATGGCTTCCCTGCCCAGCTTCGACGCAAGGAGAGAAGCCAGCATCGAGAATGACAGCCGTACGTGATAGCGCGTCCCAGGCTTCAGTTTCTGTGGCCGCTGGACAGACAGCGGAACCGGACGTGCGAGGTTGTTTTTTGTTGTTGTTTTTTTCCGGACGATGGTTGTCGGGATACAGGATGTGGGGGGATATGTCGCCGGAAGTATGCGGACCAGAGAGAAAGACTCGGGAGGTCCGGCGCTCGGTGCTTGTTGGCTAGCATGACTTTTACTTGGTCCTCAATACGCACTTTCTTATAATTTTTGTTATTCTTGTTTTATCCGTTGCGTTATGTACCTGTTTGGAAGGACACATAATTCCCTTTCCTGTCCATGAGCAATGTATCATTCAATTGTCCGTGAAAACAACAACAACAACACAGTATACTAAGTACAAATAATCAAACTGGTGTGAGCGAATGCGAAAATAGATCACGCTCCGAAAATGTCAGTGCGTTTGAGACAGCTTTTCGCCAGATCCGTTACCGACTTAACACAAAACAACACGGGATTATTCTGCTCTGGGCCTTGATATTAAATGAATTTTGCGTACAAGATAATAAAACAAGATGTCGTAACGTACAATATTCTTTGACGATAACATTTAATATAAAATCTGAAAATTAGAAATTAAGCTGGAATGCTTTTTAGCGTTATCACTCGCCCAGTCTACCTGAGTCACCCGTCGTTTTCAAAATAATAATAATAATTCTGCACATACACTTTAGGCATGGAGGCGCTTCCAGCTTCCCTCTAAACAAAATAGTGCTGCTTTAACGAGTTCTCTGCCTAAGAGCAAGTGAGAGCCGAGATACCTCGCACTTTTTCACGGGAACAGCTGAATCCTAGTCCTGTCTCATCGAGTTTCTGGCTTGGTTTGACATCGCCGTCTTTTCAAATGGACCTTCAGGCACCCTGCCTTGTCTGAATGACATCCGGCATCGTGGACTCTGGTCACGTTCGGGTAGAGAGTTACTGCCTCAGCATCACACGCGCTAGCCCCAAACCCGTGCTACGAATGCTCTTAGTGAGTAACGGTCAAGCAGGAGTTCCCGGTGAATAAAATACTCGCGAAAGCGAGGCTGACCAATTTTATTTCCGGTCGACAATCTTCCGTTGCAGTAGATTAGAAAACTAGATTTTGCTGAAGAGATTTGTTGTTGCTTTCTTTGAGTATTCTAATATTATTTCACCCACGTGTCTCGTGCACACTTACTCATTTGTTTTTAAGTGTGCTTTTGGTGATTTTGCATATCTCAACAATAGAACAATAGTAGTGGAGACGCGGTTGTTCTAAGCTGGTTTTTTCATTTTATAATCTCAATAATACATCTTGTCCTTGAGGAGAATATATATGTCATATTAAAGAAAGAGTGAAATATATTTTTTTACTTGCCTGGTGAGTGTATTGGTTAAGGTTTCACACCTTGTGTGCCAAAAGAACTCATTGACAAAGTAAGATGGTGATTGAAAAAATATCCGCACTCGCAATATTTAAAACGTTATGTTGATCTGCTGTTTTATTATCCCTTTTCGTACGAGATCACTGTCTTTTCAGTCCATGGTGTGCAAGTTTAATTGTGTTACTTTAGTTCAGTTGAGACTACAATGTTAAAACAGTGGCTCTTCCACTTTTGATTTGCACGAAAGAAGAGAAATAATGCTTTTAGCTCTGAGAGCATGCCTTGTGCATATTAGTACTGCAAACCACGTACACAGTATAGCCAAAGTGATTGTTGCGAAGACGTGTGTGTTTAAACGATGTAGAAGATCAAGGAAGGACGCACCAATGCCATTCACGAAGAGGACGCCGGGCGCACCTCCATGTGCACGCCTCTTCACGACGCTTATATTTCAGGTAAACGCATCGTGTGGGACACCTAAGTGACACTGATAACATTGCAAATCAATGTTAAATTAACTAAGGTTATGCTTTTGTAAAACCGTACGGAAGGTGTTGATTTCGTATTGATATAAATTTCCCAGTCTGAGAGTGGAACATTTTTAAATCGATATTTTAGTAGCCACGACTAAAGGAAGGAAAATATTGTTTCCTTAAGCAGTGAAATGTAACTCCATGTGGTAGTAATTGTTCAGCTAGTTAGAGAATGTTTTCAAAGGCTTTTTTATCAAGCATATATATGTCTCGATTTACATTTTACTTAACAAGTGGTCATGTCAGAATCATGGGCCGTATCAGGGGCTTTGAAGCAAACCACGAACTATGCGTCCCAAGTTAGTGAGTTTCAAATGCTGCAAATATGGTCACAATTTGACGGAGCCTTATTACAAAAAAGGTGAAAGGTGTTTAACATCAATCATCCGTATTTCGTTTGTAAAGGCAACGCGCCTTTCATTAGTATGGAACGTAAACCCCTGAATTGCATGAAACCAAAGCGACTTTCCGAAATCACAATTACATTCAATATTGAACTCCTAAATAAACAGCCTCTAGTTTATATTTATATTTTGCATAGAAATTGAGGAAACCACCAGTGAAGTTTTGAAGTGTGGTATTTGAGGTTGCTTCGAAAAAAAAAATGTTAGCTAAAATATTTATAACAGTTCAGCTGAACCAAACATTATGGATATGCAGCTTGTTGCTTTGATTTATTAATTTCTTACTGTTAGAACTATAACTTACTCTAAAGCAGGAAATAGGTCGCACTTACATTCTGGGGTATTTCGCATGATTATTTTTTATTTACTTTAAGAAACAGAAATGTGGATTCTTTATCTTTTCAACATTTATTACAATCGCAGTTTTCAAAGACAGGTAATATTCTGCAAAATATATCTGAATAAGTGATTCAAGTTGATGCATAAGCAACAATGTTTGATGTAAGAAAGTCGAACCATTATTTTAAAAAAGAATGCTTGCTAAAGAAAATTAATTTTACTTAAAAATAGCGCATATTACAAGGTCATTAGTACGTTTAAGTCTATTTACGTCGCGTCTTTCCGAAATAAGACGGTTCCGGTTAAAATGCGAATAAGGACACTATGGATTTCCCTAAATATTTTAGTAATGATGGGGGAAAAGATAGCCTGTATTCGAGCTACCTTTCGTCAAAAAATTACCATGATATTACTGCATTCAAGAAATATCGTAATTAACTTACATCTTTGCTTAAAAAAGCAAAGTCAAATTATTTTGAATGTCTTTTTTACGACAAGCGCAAGAAGCGCCACACCCCTGTTTGGCAGTACATAAGCGAAGTTCTTCAATGCTACAATCCAAATAAATCAATCCACGCGCTTTGAATATCCGGTGAAAAAGTGTCAGGAATACAGCTCTACGAGTATTTTAACCGCCACTTGACCAACTTACCTTCCAGCGCTCACAATGAGTGTGCCTCCTCCTGTATCTTGAGTCGAGAAGACGAATCTGTTTTTCTGGCCCCTAGGGACGAATCAGGACTGTTTCGTGTATTTATGGGAATTTGTAATAGCGGAAGCCGCGATATCGATGTCATACAAACAAAGCCCATTAAATGTGTGATTGCTACAATTTCCCCTCTTTTAGTATACATATATGGCTTCGACCTGTCAAGTGGCAAGTTACCCAATACCATGAAACTCGCAACAGTTCCCGTTTTGCGTAACGGAGGTGATAGAAATGATGCTTGAAATTATAAACCAATCTATGAAAAGCCGATAATTTCTAAAGGGCTAGAAAAAATTATTTTGCGTCTTGTACACATTTTTTGTTTATTAAGCGTTCAGTGTTAACTGACTATAATTTTGGTTTCTGGAAGCCAACGTCTATTGAATACGCTTTCTTATCTCAGAAAGAAATACTTTTTAAGATATATGCAGCAACGACAGTTGACACTGGGACTTTCCCTTGAATTTAGCAAAGCTTTTGATTATTTTAACCATACAACGCTCATTCATAAAATGTCATAGTATTGTGTACAGGGCACGTCTTTTTGACCTATTGATTTCTAGATAGAACATATGAAGCAATATGTCTTAATATGTGGTTATATTTCTTCGTTGCCATTATTGAGTCTCGTCTTCCACAGGGCCCACTTCTGTTCATAATGAACCGATTGGAGCAGTACTTTACTCACATCTGATTAATGTTTATAATAATGATATCGTCAGCCTATGTCAACATTCACGTTTCATAGTGTAAGCAGATGTTTCTAGTATTCTTAATACCGCGACGAAAATTGATGAATTGATAATTCAATATAATTCTGTCTTGAAAAAGTTTCTTTTGTGGTCCGAACAAAAGGGCCTTGATATGAACACTGCTAAAACGAAATCGATTGTATTTAGATCCGTAAATAAACATATTGCCGAGCGCAGGGCCGAGCACGCACCGCCCGGTCCCGGTATTCTAGAAGATTCGCCATAATTCTTACTCGGGGCGTAACTTGTATCATTTCGCACTATAGTAGGTTACACGTCAAGAAGGTAGCGGCAAATGCCCCTCAAAGGGAATCATATATCCCTCCGCCACCTCCCCATCCAATAGCGTCCCATCGTTTCCGTGACGTCGTGGCCAACGCGGGAGAGGGTTTTGCCTTGCTTTGAATTTTTGCTTTATCTTTCGACCTTGACTTGGCGTTGTGGAAGCCGCGAGAGGGAGATTAGAAGTCGTTTTTGTTTCCGATGGAAACAAAAACGACTTTGGAGAATTAGCTTTCCCCTCCGTGGATGCAAAGGCCACTTTCAGAGGCTCGGTTTCCTCTCCGATAAATACAAAGGTCGCTTTCTTAAAAAAAAAAATGGGGGGGGGGGGGGGGTCGGAGACAAGTTGGCATCACTCTGTAGCCATTATCTATTCATTGAAGTGGAACAAGGGGTGTTTACAGGGAACTATTCTTTCGACTGCGGATGGATTTGAAATGGTCGCATCACGATTATGGGAGGAGCTTCTCCTACCTTCTTGACTTGTAACCGACTATAGTTTCTGGTTTTCGAAAGTGCCTGTTCAATTTCGCCCCCACCGTGCGAAGCTCAAACATTCTGCGCGGAATGTTCCAGATGGTGACGCACACTAGATAAGGAGCTGCCCGCGACCTTGTGTAGTCAATCTCGCTCTCGCTAGCTGTTAGGCCACCAAATCGCGACCCGCTTTTCTGCTGCCTTGATGCTCGTTTTTTATTTTGTTTGGCACAAGTTCGCCGATTAAACATTTAATTTCAGTTCATTGCTCATTTTCTCGTCAGCTTCATTCGTGACATTTCTTGTGGAGGTACGGGTTAGCGCAGCCCGTGAAACGTACCCCTCTGAAACCTCGCAACTCTACCTCGTAACGAAAACTACCAAGACGCGAGAAGGCTGTCGTGTTCAAGGTTTACCCCGGAAGTCGGGCTAGTGCCGGAGAAGACCCACCAGTCGACAAAGCTGACGATGAGCAACCAATCGTCGCAGACCCCTGCCTCCGCCCCGTCGTGTACTTGCCCGTCGCTCCTCGTACACCGACGCTCTTCCACGGCGGCGTCTGCGCGGACATCGAGGACTGGATAAACCGGTACGATCGAGTGGCCAGGCACAATGGGGGGATGCCTGAGCGAAGCCTGCAGAGCGTCTATACTTTACCCTCGAGGGCACGGCGCGACACTGGTTCTAGAATCATGAAACCTAGATTAGGTCATGGGAAAAGCTGAGAGGAAAGCTCCAACAGACGTTCTCCATATAGCATCGAAGGGAGGGAGCCGAGCACTTCCTTCGAACTAGGACGCAAGACCCTAAGTAAAGCGTCACCAGCTTCGTTAACGACGTCCTGCGTCTGGGCGCGCGTGCCGACCCACAAGCCACAAACAACAAGACGCTGCGTGTCCTCATGCACGGGGTGAGGGACGACATTTTTGAAGGCCTCGTCCGCAACCCACCGGCAAACGTCGACTCGTTTGTCACGTAGGCAATGAACATGGAGCGCGCCCTTCAAGCACGCCCTCCTACTATCAACGACATCCAGGCGACGATGCCTCCATGCTGCTTAGCGACGACATCGGCGCCACTACCCAGGACATCCGTGAGGTTATCCACGACGTCATGCGGGAGAATCTCTGGAAATTGCCAGTCCTCCGGCATCCCTCTCCATCGCCGAGGCTGCCCGTGAAGAAATTAACCCTACACTCCGCCCAGAGGTCCTCGTTACCATGGTGCCAGTGGTGGGATCTGCGTCGAGACGATGCGTGGAGACAATTCTATAAATATCACGAATGAAGGTGACGAGAGAATAAACCGTGAACTAAAAAAAAGGTTTAATCGGCGGACTTGTGTCAAACAAAATAAAGAACGAGCGTCATGGTAGCAGAAAAGGGGGCTGTGATTTGGCGGATTAACAGCAAGCAAGAGCGAGACTGACTCGGCAAGGTCACGTGCAGCTCCTTATCTAGTATGAGTCACCATCTGCATATATCAGAAGGTTGAAGCATCGAGCGTTCGGGGCAAGAATTAACAGGCAATTTCGAGAACAAAGAACTCGGGAGAAATGATAAAAGTTACGACCCAAGTAAGAATAAACGCGAACCTTCTAGAATACCTTGACCGGGCGCTTCATGCTCGGCCCTGCGCGCGGCAGTATTGATACTCATAATGCGGATAAAATTGGTTGCACCCAGATTAAATTAGTATACCACCATAAAATGCAAGGCGTAATTTTTTCAGAGTCCATGCAGCGGGATCATGATATAAAATTACTAACTCAAAAACTGTCATAAGTAGCTGGCCTTATCGCGTCACTGCAGTTCTCTTCTGCCTACAAAAGTGTAAGATTCATATTTATTATACTTTGACTCACAGATAAATTACTACCATACAGTTTGGGGGACAGCGAACACTAATATTAGCAAACTAACGATTCTTAAAAAAAACAAAAAAACTTCGTTTTATTGCCAATGTTACATACGACACACATGCCCAACCACTTTTTTGAGCAACAATGTCACGAAAATTTCCTGTGTTTATGACTGTCGCTTAATATTTGCTCACGACTTTTAACTTTGGAATTCCTTCCTTTTTTGGTAGATCTAGCAAACCTGACTAAACGTGAAACAGTCATCAATAAACGTAACAGAGAAATCTGGAACGTTTCTGATTTTCGTACAAATTATGCACTACTCTCTCTTGATGATAACCTACCGACGCTACTTAACAACATTTGCATTTAGCGTATTCCTATCCATATTATAACTAAAAAACAGTGCGCAATTTCTTTGGTTCATGTAAACAAAGTTTCTATTGTGGGACATTTATAGGAATGCTTTCAATTGTTTTGTTAGGAATTTGCATGAAATGTCTTGAGTTGTTTGTAACACTTTGAGAAACCTTTCAATAGCATTGTTTTAAATCATCAATTCCCTGTACATACAAGGACACCGGACCCATTTAAGCAAGCTCTCGGTAGCTGTTACACAACAGATTGGGCGAGTTCGTAAGGCATACTTACAAACCAGCGCACAAGCAGAGAGTTACTCGAAAATTCAAACACACAAGAAGTACACTCACACAGCGCTGAACTATCAACTCATCTGGTATCCTATTCCTTGGGGTTGAAGAAAGAAGATTTGAATAAATGCGGTTGAGTTGGTAGTTCAGAGCTGTGTGAGTGTATTTTTTATATGTTTGGACTATTAAGCGACCGTCTACTTGTGTGCTGGTTCGTAATTATGCTCTTGGTATCTTTCTTTTCTTGCAGTGTCCTCGGCATAATGCTGCTGAAATAAAGTTCAATAAAGTTCATCTTAAAGTGACTTCATTGTTCTTTGTCATTTTACTCTAGATATCAATCGAATGAAGTTCCGCTTATTACACTTAAATATTCCCATTACTTAGATCTTTCTTACTTTTAGTAAATTCATCTGCTCGTTTGACGGTGCTATCCTGTAGTTTTGCCAACTGTACATAAAGTATAAACGTTAATCAGCCAACTACCAGAGCACGATAATACGAAACACTTCGTCAAATTCCACCGAGCTAGAAAATATATTAAATCTCATTTTCATACACATTATATTTTCATGTTTTTTTTCGGCACACCACTCAAGCAATTTGGTCTCAGACAATGGTAATTTCCAACGGTCGCTTCCCTCAAGCCATTATTTACAAAGAAAAAAAAATCAATCTTCCGAAAGCATTGGGTAATAAGTACCTGCTGCAAGCAATTGGCCGCCAGAGCAGGGGAACAATAAGTGCGCTCTAAAATGGCGCGCATACAAACTGCCTCGCGGCTCTTGGGACTTCCAAGGCACGTCAAAATTCACGGCGGAGCGAAGATTCCCGCGTTTTCGTCAAGGCATCTGGTGCTGACGTGCCGTTGAAAAGGGGGCAGTCTATTGCACGTCCTTCCCAGGATCCAAGCGTCGTATCCGTCAAAAATGCTCAACGCGCGAAGTTTGTGGTTCTATTGTTTAGCCTCCGGCCAAAGTGGACGCATTGTTTGTAGCCAACGAAGTTCGGGGCCGGGAATGTTTAAATATGGTTCGACTGATAATGTATCACTTATCCATGGCGGTCAGCTTGTATTTGGTTTGGACATCATCTAGATAATCTGGCAGAAATATTGCAGTAGAACCTTTAATAAAATGGATCCAAGATAAATTTGATAAAAATTTAAATCAAACTTATCTTTTTGTATAACTAAGAGATTTAAATTTTTTTATGTCCTCAAATTCCGTTTTAATTGTATGCACACTCGTGTTATTTTCAAACATTTTTTATACATGTTTGACCGACTACCTACAATGATGCAGTTCTTTATATATATCTTGTAGCGTTGCCCAGATCTTGGCAAACCATTTAAATATCACACTGGCATTGCACGATTAAATATGAAAATTATAATATGACAAAGACACAAAAGGAAATTTTCAGAGACATAAACTTAGAAGGCCACTATTTGTGTTGAAAGTTTATACATTGGTGCGCCGTGAATATGAATATATATAGTCTGGAGAGTACATTACGGCTAGAGAAAAAGAGGAAATATGAAGAGAGAAAGCTTTATGCAAATATTAGTGGTGATGTAGTCCTCATATCATTTATAATCACTATCGGGAAGATCGAAAGTGATAGTAACATATTGGTTACATGAGCGTCAAAAGTAAAACAACACGCCTACAAAGTTAGAACAAAAAATACAAATTGCGCCCGATTTAATGTAGTGCATCTGAGTACATTTCAGCTCTTGCTTAATTTTAACCAGTTTTTGATTCAGTAATCGGAATTCTTTCGGCTGAAGCCAAATATGAAAGTTTATCAGCGTAGTCCTTGTAGCAATTCAATATACTATAGACGTATAAAAAGGTGAATAGGGTCTTGTAGGTACTCTTGGAATCCTAATATTTACTTTCAATAAGCAACTTGACGCGTCAATTACACCTGAGGGGTTTTAAACAAAAACAAAATTCCTTTCCTCTCTACGTAAATGTAGGTCAGGTACTCTAACACTATATGAATCATCATATTTGATTCAGATAAGAGACTTGCGGAATCAATTGGGTGTGAAGGAATCGAAAAAAAGGGCCAAATCCGGTCTTTCTCTACGACTTTGTAGGCTTAATAATGCAAAGTTTAACTCATCCCCAGCAAAATAGTGATATCATAAAATTTAGAGGCATTTGTGCTGCGCCCGTTCAATTTTGAGGGGATTTTTTTTATTGATTTTGTTCCCCACCACCGACGCATAGTCTAGCTGTGAGCGACCCAGTGTACAGTAAATGGTAAAAAAAAAACTTATATTTAAATCAAATTAAACATCGAGGTCTATTATTTCGGTTAGACGAGCCAATAAATTCCCCTCAGTTTGATAATGAAATCCGACTTTTTGAGTTTCCAGAATAAATTGTCAAGACTGCTTTTTGAACTGTTCAGACGACGCCTGTTTTCTTTACACCAGTTGCTAAATATGTTCACGTCTGCCTGTAGTAATACGCAGTTCTAAAGAGTTATATTTCACGGTGTATGTTAATATAATCGGCGTACTGAATGAATAATGATTGTGGGATACTGAGAGGGATAAAATTGACAATTTTAGAAAAGATAAGAGTGCCTAAAGAGATCCCTGAGACACCCGGAATTTATTGTTTAGGTTGCGGATGTCATGTTATTACCTCTTTCAAAACGCTTTCTATTCAACATTCAATCACCGTAGTAAGAAAGTTTAGATAGGACGCTTTATAGTCAACCACGTTAAAGGCCTTAATTAAAGAAAAATATACTACGTCACGTTGACCTTGCTTACAGACAATGAGGAAAACGGTAGAGGTAAAGGTAACTAAATTTATTTCTGTCGACCTCCGATTAACAAATCCGTGCTGATTAGGAACCATTATGTTTCTAAATATGAAGGATAAAAATGTATGAACAACCATTTCGAAAAGCTTCAAGAAGGAAGTAACAATGGAGATGTGTCTATAATAGGGAACATTGCCACACTTACCAGACTTTAGCACAGGAAGAATTACAGCGAGTTTCCACACGCTTGGAAATATTCCACACATTAAACACCTAATAAATATTTCACAGAGCACAGGGGTGAGCAAAATACGATAGGTTTTAACCAAAGCTGATGGTAGTTATCGCGAAAAGATGATGGCTTAGAATTTAAGTTCTTAATACACTACGTGACGATTTTATGATTTACAAAAGTCGGGTCTAGCCGGTCGCCAAGTCCTTCCGGATTAGAATCAGTAAAGGAAGAGTATGTGTGATCAGTGTAAACAGAGATTAAATGTTTATCAAAAATATTTCTGATGTACTGTTTTGTAGCGACACCATCTGGAACAGTTATCCTTGGTCTATCCGTTCTTGATGTACTCGAACCGTCGTACTGCAAAAACTTTTAAGAATTAGCAGTTAAATCGGACTCCACCATTTCTCGATGCGCCTCGCGATCCCGATTGAGTAATATTTTACTTTTTTTTTTTTCATGCACTGATTGAATTCACTTTGCCATTTGAAAAGAACCCTTTTCTTACAATTTCGGTGCAGAAAAGTTTTTCTCTTGATGATTGCCCTTAACTCAGCGGAAAACTAGTAAGGAAATTTGAGCTCTGCGGTTTGTCCTTAATTGTATATATTTGTCTATTCAATCTCGAATTACTTTAGAAAATTTGGTGACCTGTTTACTTACGTCCTGGCATTTTAAGCTTGAGGACGAATCGAGTTCTGAGAAGTAATGATAAAGTCCGATGTAATCTCCCTTGGTAAAGATATAGCCCTTGATACTTAACACATTGTATGTTGAAACACGGGTCACGCCCGATAAAACTGGAAACACTATATTTAAAATTGGGTGATATTTATCTAGCGCCACCATCGGTACATATCTAGAGGTTACTCTAATATCATTCGTGTTGGAAAAAAGAAGTCGATAAATTTCCCTTGATAGTTATACGTTTCATTCTGTTCTTTTAGACCCAAGAAAGCGGCCGAATTTATAAACGTATTGCACTTGCTCGAGGCTTAAAGGTTTTTCGACAAATTGTTAAGATTCGTTCAGTCGATCCCCGGGTCATTAAAGTATTGTAAGATTACATTTTGAAATGAATTCCAGCTTGCTGACCGTTTTTTTATGTTAGTGAGGCAGTTGCTAAATTCATCCCTGGTAGGTTCCGGAAAGAGATAGAAAGTGCCAATCAAAAGAGTCTCCTCGCGGTTCCAACAATCCTCCTCCTACAAGGGTTCGTGGTGGTTTTCTGAGCCCGGATGCCTAATTGAGACGAGACCAGGGTGTAAGATAGACGGGTGGGGAAACGGCTCATAGAAGCCTACCGCAGCGCCGTGACCGGATTGTGTACTCGTCTGCTTGCAGGTACCCCCGATTCGCGACAGATGGCGCTGCGGCAAGAAGTGCACGTATTGGCGTGTCTTACAAGACTCTCGATACAAAGAGATTGCGCCGCAAATATACATACATACATACATACATACATACTTACATACATACATACATACAAAAATTGGAATTGGATGTGCATGGAACTTTTTGGGAGAGTGCGCAAAATAAGCCGAGGGCACAACAGTCTTCCATTGAAAATCCACGAAAAACCATCTCCGCCAGTTTAGCCGGTCGCCACCGGTCGCCCACCCGGAGTGAGAGTTCGCGGTGCTCCACAGAGATGGCGCCACAGAAAAAGAGAAAACCGAGGGGGACACAATGCGGTCGCTCGTTTGGTTCTCGTTTCTACGCCTGTCTATCTTAAACCCTGGACGAGACCCTTGTGACGGTCACTCAGGACACCGCCACTCATTTTTTCCCTCCAGAGGTTTTACGGTAGCGATGATTAAAATCAAAACATAAAGGGAAGTAATCAAAACACGGTATTCTTGAACACAGTGAGGTTTCCGTGAGACAAACCAGGAAAAATTTTGATAATGTAGCATCTTCAAAACTATCAGGTTTTGTTCCTAAGCCTCGAACATTTCGATTAAAAATTTTTAAAGTACTTATCTTTTGTGGCGATAATAATAATATTTGTATTGTTCTTAAAAACCCTGAAGGCCAAGTAGTTGGGTGGTGAGCGAGACTGGCACAATAAGAGTTCAGGATTGAGCATTGACAAGGCAAGGAACATCCAAACGCCGACACACTTTCCCAGCGATCTTGCCTGTCTGGCAACTGTCGCCCATGCCTGAAGAGCGAGCAGCGTCTTCTATTAAACTGCAAACCGTTATCGTCTTCCCAAACGACTACGTGTCCTGCGGTGGTAAAACACCAGCAAGATGAACAAAGCACGACAGACTAGACTGCAGCTGTTCTCCGTGTTCCTAAAGAAATCTACATCAATTTGCAACCTATTCTGCAGTGGAAGCGGGTGGGGAAGGTACCCAACTGGAACGTTGTTGCAGCATACAACAGCGTAGTGAAAGCATACTGGGCACAATGGGATCCCCTCATTTTACAGGATGGATTGCGGTATCGTAGCTGGGAGAGCAGACGAAAAAAAAAAAAACAGCACGCTTCAGCTCATTTTACCTCGAGTTTCTGTAGACACCGTCATTGCGTGAACTTCATGACAGCCGTGCTGGCGGACATCTTGGGATATAAAAGACCCTACAACGAATTCGAGAGAAGTTCTGTTGGCTCGGTTCAACTCGAAATGTGCGGGAATGGTGTAAAACGTGCGACCACTGTACGTCACGTAAAGGACCACTATCACGAATCCAGGGAGGATGGTAACCTACAACGTCGGTGCCCGTTTGAAACAGTGGCCATTGATGTTGTCGGTACGCTACCGAAAACGACACAGGGGAATTGGTACGTCATAGTCATTGCTGACTACTTTACCAAATGGCCAGAAGCATTTCCAGTACGAAATTTTGAGGCAGACGCTGTAGCCAGGAATTTGACGGAAGACATCGTTCCATGATACGGGCTACCACTAGAAATGTATTCCTATCAGGGTCGGACATTTCAGTCGCAAGTGTGCAAGAGCATGTGCGAGACAATTGGAGTTAGGAAGACGAAAACGACACCCTTACATCCTCAGTCGAATGGCGTGGTGGAGAGGCTCAGCCGCACACTCAAACAATACCTTTCAACATTGTAAAACCCGAGACGTAGGACAAAAGTGACGAGCACTAGGACAGTTGGGAATCTATAATTTCATTATTTCTACTTCCCTACCGGTCAGTCGTTCATACTGCGACAGGCTACAGGCTGGTGATGTTTTAAATGGCCGGGAGCTAAGGCTACCTGCGGACATCAATTTCGGCACGCCAGTGCTTCCATCACGTGAGACCACATCCAGATGTTTTTACTTTGACTTCTCCAGCCACCTGCAGACAAAACTAAACTGTGTGCACGATTTTGTACGAAATTGTTTTTACCTGAGCTGTGAAAATGCAAGAACCCGCTACAACGAAACTTTTCGGGGTCGCATACCCCGAGAGGTTTCTCGGGGTCGCATACGCCAGGAGACAAAGTGTGGCTGCACCAGCCACGCCGCACCAAAGGTCGCTGCCTGAAACTTCAGCCGGTTGGAAAGGCCCCTACGAAGTTGTCAAGAAACTAAACGACGTCATTTACCGGGTTCGGCATCTGCTGAGTTCATGTTGTTCATTTTGATCAGGTGGTGCCCTTTCAACCCGACTGAGTATGTTTTGTACCACCTCGGGGCGAGGTTCGTGCATTGTCAGGGTGCAGTCTTATTGCGGTGCTACGAATGGGAAGACGACAAAAAGGAGGACACGAATAGGGCGTGAGAAAAAGGGGGAATGGGGATGAACGTTGAACGCCGAACTTTAAGCTTTTTAACTGTCTTGATTTTTGTAACAATATTAATATTCAAAAATCAAGAATGATGTTATTAGGCGTCCTGGAACGACCGTACGGTCTTGGTACTGGCACACCGAAGCATACACACTACAATAAATCGGAAAAGAAACTCAAAGCATTGAGTAAAGGATATGCAACATATAACTCATGCTGACACAACGATACGCCTTACACAACAAGAAACTAACGAAACACAGGTTCCCAACGCAGGGTAGAAGACTTCCACAAATGCATAGATACCTTTTTTTAAATAATAATAATCGTAGTAATAATTCATTTCATGTCAAATGAAATATATACAAACTCATACGCGCCAAAGCTTAATTGGGCTTGTTTGCAGTGCCTGACAGTCAGCAGAACGATACACACAAAAAAACGGGATTGCTGAACATAATAAACATAATTAAAACCTAATTAATAAAAAAACAATTTTAATGTAATACTTCGCCAAGTCCGTTTCAGCTTCTATTTGCAATTGTCAATCACAACACTGTGGGTAATTTTGTTAAAGAATGCTGGGACATAGAATTTGTCAAATATTTTCTATATCTCGTGCAACACCGCGGTGTGCAATAGCAATATTTCGGCCTTATAAAACGCACACGAAGTAGGGAGTTTTAAAAAGGCTAGGCCAGAAATGTCTATGAACAACTGTTTCCAATGACAACGAATTAATATCCGAAATATATTTCTAACAAATTTCTATTTTTTCCAGGCCTAAATCGTAGCAAATGTTTTAACAAAGGACACGACATATACTTCATTATAGTTTATCATCATCGAACACAATTACTATACATTAACGTACGACATTTTCTTTCCGTAACGATAATGTCATATGATAAAATATACTACCCAGTAAACAAGAATGTGCACGAAGTTTCTTGCAGACGTGTGAGAGATAAATATTCCACGCAACGTCACTCTCCAACAACAATCCGAGGTATCTCACGGTGAATGCATATTTCACCGGTTCACAAGAACAGAAGCAACAGTCAGACGTATATAACAATACAGGAAAGGTGAGTGTACAATTTCTAAATTTCTAAGGCATGCTAGAAACCAATAAGTTGCATTTTATACAAATTAACAATAATTAAACTCGCTGAAAACCAGTTCATAATTTTGACGGCCGCACCTCGCCAAGAAAGTATCCCATCTGGGTATCTGGTTTTGGTAGGTAAGATAAGTGTGTCGTCAGCATATTGAAACAACAAAACCTGCGCAGCTCTATAAAACTCTTTGACACGAATATTAAAAAAGAGTGCACTCAGAACAAAGCCCTGGGGAACACCGGCTTTTAGTGTGGTGAAGGTGCTTTGAAACTGGACAGTGGAAATGCATTAATTTGTATCCTTTAGAAAGCTTTAGACTTCTACCAGAAAGGACCCGAAAAATTCCAACCTTGGAAGGTTTGTTATGAACAGTTTGTGGCCCAGACTCTCAAATTCCTGACATACGTCCAATAAGAGCGCACAAGCGACTTGAGTGCGCTCAAAGCATGAATTCAGGATATCAGAGAAATCCTTGAGAAGCGTTGGAATACCTCCACCTTTGATGAAACCATACTGATAAGACGACAAACTTTTGTAAATTAGGCCAATACTGCTCTATATATTTCCGTGCCCCACATTTAAAAAGTGGAGGAACTACCACAGTTGTCATACTTATAAGAATCGCTCCACTTCATATATATTTAAAAAAGGAAGCACAAGTTTAATTGTGTCAAAATGTCTACGAAAATAATAATTGAAATGCCTCTATACCAGGTTATTTATTGGAATCAAGTTAAAAATAATTTACCTGTTTTTCGTATGTTTTTAAGAAAGAATAGGCAGAAAAGGAGAGTTCAAGATACTGCTTTTGTACAGTTTATAACCATGGGTGTCTTCTCACGTGACCTGACACCCGAAAAAGAGGCCACTTAAGTCATTACCAACACTTTGCCCTTCATACGAATATTGTAATAACAAAGACGTAGGGGTCGGCATTAGCGTATTTGCGCTGCATATATCTTTGATCAAAGACCAGGCTTTTTAAGCTTAAAGCGGTAGTCCCCATATTTGCTACGAAAGTGAATATGATTGGCCCAGCGTATCATATAATTTATTTTGTTTTTGCACTGTTTACATGTCAACCGGAGCATGCTGCATCTGGGTGACCGCTTTGACTGCACCCGACTCGTCGTTTTCGTTAAATGCAGTTAGTATTTCAGAATATATCCATTTTTGAAGTATATTAAGTTGTTTAAATATTATTGCGTGCTAGCCATCTGCCTGAAGTGTTTAGATTGTGCTACAAATGTTCATAACTACGAGCAGGTGGCACAAGTTACAAAAACATATCCCAATTATGCTGTGTCATTAGTTTATCAAAGTCCTGCGGTCAGTGATACAAATTCTCCTATCAGAGCTGACAATGATCGAGTGAATAAATTAAGGTGTTAAAGAGCAATACACAATATACTAGCCAGCGAGTTTCAGTTCTACTATTGCATACTTCGTCTCCGTGTTTTGCGCAGTAACATTTACGAGATCTATGCTAGATACAAGGTGCCGAGATAAAAATTCGCCTCTTGTAGTTTTACAAACAGTAGCTTCAAGTCATCATTCACAAAGGAAGCCGAGGTAGTTTGCAATTATATTGCTTTTGTAGGAAAAACGGTATCAATGTTGATATCTCCAACCACGCAGGCATGTTCTTCACTAGTAAGGAATGAAAAAGCAAAATCAAGTTCGGCCAAAAAATAAACGATGACTGCAGCACGGAGGCCGATAGATGGACACAAAGATCATCGACAACATAGGAGTCCTCAAGCGCACTGCGAACACTCCCGCCTAGTTAAATGAAAAACTTAACTTGGACATTGAGGACGTGTCGATAACAAATACCGCAATACCCCCAGGGACGAGTTTGAGAGAACACTTCGAATTCTAGAATTGTGTATTTGAAAAACTACCACGAGGAAACGTTGATTTCGTATAATATAAAAAAAATGTCAAGAAGTACAAAAAGGGGAGATTAATGCACGAAATTGCTCTCAGTGCTTTCAAATGCTGGGGATCTTAAACAGGGTATTGAACCAAACCCGAACGGTGAACCAAAAACCGGAAAAGACCGTTATTTTCGCGCGAACCGGAGTTGACCCGGAACGAAATAATTTTTTCTCGCTCCGGGGCGGAACCGATATGTTTTCCGTGCGGTTTTCGGTTCATACGTGAAGGCAAGTTGCGCGAAAAGTGCGCTGCGAAAAACACAGTAACCTTAAGAGTAAACCAAAAAATGAAAGAAAAAATATTTTTGCGTGAACCGGAGTTGAGTGGGACCGAAATAATTATTTTTTCGTTCCTGGGCAAAACTGATCAATTATATTTGCGGTGTTTCGTTCATGTCGGAAGTCAAAAAGTGAAAAAAATAGGTTGCGGAAACCTCTGCAACGTTCTATTATCAGGTTTTTAGATAACGGTCGTCTTCATAATTTATAAAGTTTACCTCGAGAACTCAAACGAAATGAGCACAGTCCGGGATTTGCACAGTCCGGGATCCGGGATTCGGGGTCTTATGTATCTCTTTAACAAATGTCCACGTTCGTCCCAACCTTTCCTTGGGGACCGGAACTGGCTCATCAAAAAAATATTTAACACTAGAACATACCCAATTCGTACGTCAGCAAAAGTGACCAATAAATGAGCCGGTTTGGTGGCAAAATGGTGAGTTGGGCTAGTTGGTTTTTCATCTCGAACTAAACGCAAAAAAGAACAAAGAGACGTATAGATACCACACTTAGTGTTGTCTATACCTCTCTTTGTCCCTGCTTTTTTCGTTTCGTTAAAGCTTTTTAGGGGCGAAGCTCTTTTGGGGCTAGCCATGTCCATCCGTCCGTCCGTCCGTCCGTCCGTCCATCTATCTGTCTGGCGTCCAATGCTCGTGCTCCTACTCGTGAGCTCACGTGCTCACGTGCTTGTGTAGGGCAAAAAGAAAATGATGAAAAAAAAATGTTAGCGCAGTCGACAGGATTCGAACCTGTGCGGGGAGACCCCGATGGATTTCTAGTCCATCGCCATAACCACTCGGCCACGACTGCGGGACGAGTAGGGGCTCTGAGATGTGGTAGTAACTCAAGAGCTGGGGATGTCATGGATGGAACGTTGCATGTAGCCGCTCAACGTCTATACAGGAGAGGGCGCTGTGGTCAAATGCGTATATAATCGCGTTAAACTTTGCATGCATTGGCTGAACGTGTATCGGCGAGAGGGCGCTGCGGTCAAATGCTCAAATGCGTTAATACCCACGTTCCATACCACACATGCTCTTTCTGACATGGATAAAAATGAACAAAAGGCTCGGCATGCTGCGGCTCAGCGTCTACGCAGAGAAGCACCACCAGAGCTTCGCCCCAATCAACATCACTCACCACGTGGAGATGCGGTCAATTTTGTTAGTGTTTCTTGTCTTCAATTTTGGAAAGTTGTGTGCAATTTACTTTAAACGCCTTGAATTCCTCGTACAATTGATTGGATATGAAAGCGATACAAAGGCCGATGAATATTTTAGAACCTGCACTAGTTGCCATACTGTGGCGCATCTAATCTGCTTTCAAAATAATTTAGCGGATTTCATAATCTGTCCGAAATTAAAGTCTAGCACTGGAAAATGGAGGGGGATTTAATCAACAGTTACAGCTACAGAAAACAGCAAAACAGCTTCAATCTCTGGTAGCAGAAACAGCAAGGACGAAAACGTTTTCTCCTCAGAAACACAAGCATCAAGGCGCACCGCTCTTCTGAGCATTGCTAGACAAGGAGCCGCGGCTTTAAAGGGACACTAACGTGTTGCAGTTTTGGGAGGAAGAAAGGGAACGCCATTTAGAACTCTACCCATTGGCGCAAGCAGCTCTGGGAGTGCCTGCGACCCAGGTCAGTGTGGAGCAAGCGTTTTCTGCACTGAAGTTCATTTTGTTATTTCAGAGGTGCCGTCTTTCCCCGGATATGCATGACGACGTCCTGCTTCTTCGGTCAGCTGCCTGATAATGACCTTCGCTTTCACCCACACCTCCCGCGGTGCCCCAGCTCCTAGCTTGTTTGTTCCACACAGTAGTGTGAGCCTTTGCTTTCTATATGTAACACTTTTATAAAATAGGCATAGCTTATATTTTGCTGTTGTTAATAGTTTTTTGTAGAATATCAGTACGAGCCGGTTCAAACCGGTGTGAACCTTTATTTCTTCACTCTGGAGTTGAACCGGAGCTGAACCGTTTTTCTTGAACCGGAGCGAAAAACATTTTCGTTCACCACCCTGATCTTAACATACGTAATACAGAAGGCACTGCCTTTTGAACCTACAAAATAAAGTTCATACTTCCGCAGATTACAAAATCTGTCAAAATATATATAAAAAAGCCAAAAATTAAATCAACGAGCCGTCCCACCTACACCAGCTTCTCCATGTCGCTGATGCGTATCGCTGCAGAGCCATCAACTTCTCGTGCATAAATCTTAGCGTTTTTAAGCCGGACAAACCTATACCCGTATTTCTTTCCATTTTTCTCGCCATCCAAAATAGTTTTTTTTTTTGTGTGTGAGCGAGGTTGTCGTGGAAAAACAACCTGGACTGTTTGGGAGGAGGACTCAGTTTATGCACTCTCCCGCACGCAGCCATCCACACATCTTTTAAGCAGTTATAAGTAGAACTTAACTATTGTTTTGAAAATGATTCATGCTTTTTCGGAATACGATGAATTGTTTAAATTTCGAAAAAATGAAAGTGCGTTTGAGATAAATTATTCATCACCTTGATGAAATCGACGCTGGGAACGACAATTTAACATCTAAATTTCAAATTGCATCGGCCGCTGTGCTGCTGAGAATGATTCATTTCTAACTTCAATCTTAACATTTTTCGAGCCTATTCTTCCATCGATGCCCTGACGGTACAAATCTCACTTTGCATATATTCTACTGCCTCCTTATTTGTCACAAAGAGCGAAAGCACGAAATCATACCTCAGATTGAAAGAGTCCACGGATGTTTAAAGTCCGCCGAGAGTGCTCGCGCGGCTTCTCAAGGTACGCAGCTATACCTTGGCAGGAAATGTCATTATTTTTTTCACGTCGTCCTTATTGACAAGAGCTGCTAAAGGTTCATATTGATATAAGCCAGTTGATCCGAAAAAACTAGCCTTTTTAGGTTGCTCTTGCTGACTCGTGTCAGTGTGGTCAAATACTGGAATATCACCACCGGCCCCGTTACCTGAACGAAGCTCGCCTGTATGACAGATGGGACATTTTCAGTTTTCGTTTCTCACAAGATGCAATCTCAAAAACGTTATTTTTTCAACACCAGAAAAAGTTTACTTGGGTGATAGCCATTTCGGCAAGCTATACACGTCAAGAACCTTCGGTTTTTAGGTAGTTCATGCCGACATTTAATACAATCCATAAAGAGAGTGGAAGAGGCGGAGGAGAAGCATAACAATTCTAAAAATAAACGCACACAAAAATAACAAACACAACTGTCACCAAATAGAGACCAGTGTGCACATTTGACACTCCGGAGTTGGAATGATTCCGGTATCATTCCGCACTTCCGCAACCCCGCCATAGAATGGGAATGGAATGGCGGCAGCACTGAAAGGAATTTAATGGGAATTGAATTAGATGCCTTTTCCCGGAATGCAGTGAGAATAGAATGAGCTCATATATTCTGCGAATTGTGTCGATTTTTATTTAGGGTCTACGCGCCAATGGCGCAATCAGCTAGCGCATAATATATGGCTGTTGAAACAGCAGCATTGCAATGAAGGTGATTGACTGTTTGATTGTCTCAATGGCTAGGATGGAAATGGCGCACCCTCCGTCAAGCAACCATAACTGAATAGTTGTAGACGGACAAGGTGTTCTTGGAGCCGCGAGACGCGAGAAAGCTGTTCATATAATCATACGCTACTAGCAGCAGCTAGCATTAACTAAAATGTCAATCCGAGCCTGAACCGAAAACAAAATTAAATTGGTCATTTTTAACAAAACCGAAACCAAAGTAAAACCCAAATTAAACAGGTGATATTGAAACCGAACTGAAAGGGAACCGCAATCTCATACGGCGGTTAACGGTTCGTTGGAAACTGTTTGGCGTAATAAAATGTGCTTTTGTTGGAAGCGTTGTCTGACAGAACGGGCAGCCTAACGCCGTTATCTCAGTTATTAATTTTATTTTCGTTGTCACATAATGTATGTCACGATCTTATTGATTGTCTCATCGGTAAAGTTTTTCTTCTAGCAGTTGTATTGTAAGAACTACCTTGTTTTTGTTTCAGATTCGCGATTTGTTTAAAACGCGCTGCGATATATTCCCGCCTAACACTAATGGAAGACAAAGAACAGCGCTCAAACCCGAGCTGCAGACGCTATACTTATAACCTATGTTGAAATGGTCTGAGCTATGTGCCGTAAGATCAAATCAAATCAATGTCAAGCTGAAAGCGAGTTGAAGGTTATTCCGATGATACAGAATATACCACATCGCTTGTTCGCTTTTGATTTGATATAGCAGCTGGTATCTTTAGATGTGTTCTTGTGTAAGGCCAGGCTTTTTTGTAAGCACATTTTGATTTTGATGATCTCTATCTGAATACGAATACCCACAATACTGCTTCGAACAAAACATATTGGTCAGTTCAAAAACACGGTAATTGGTGGATGAAGGTGCAATGTAGTAAGCGCATAATATTTATGATCGCCCCTAAATCACCGGCATTTCCGTCAGATTTTGGGAGAAAATTATATTTTCAACGGCATCGGAAATGGCGATGTATATTTTTGTGATTTAGAACTGATTAAATCTCCTTTAATTATGAACATTCAGTGAAAGTCAAGTATATCGTCAACAGTATCAGGGGAGGCTAAACAGAAAGCCAGCGGCAACAAAAGACACGGCGGAATGTCGATTGTATGAACCCGACGGAGAAGAAAGAAGGCTTGGCCACACTGGCTGGTATTGTCAGCGGGAGGACAAAAGAGGACGACGGGAAAATCAATATCCTGTAGCGTTGACTTCCCTTTCGCGGCGAGATCTCCGGGAGAAGAAAAAGCCAGGAGCCGGAATGGCAGCGGTAGGCGGCACGCGACCTGCCCCTGTCAACACCAAGAATGGGAGAAACGGACGTGGGAACCCACGCCAATCCTGGTTGGTGGAGAAGTGTCAAAGTTCCTGGGGTGTGAAAGCAAAACAAATCAACGCGCAAGTGGTGAAGAAGCCAAACATAGAAAGCTGTAACCTTAACTACGTTTTCTTTTTTTATATATATTTTGTTCTTTCTGCCGGACGCTAGAAGATGCGCACATCAACGCCCCCCCGCACGCACAAAAGAAACAACCCCGTTTATCGTAGACCGATAACCCACAAAATCGACATCATGAAACGCGGCACCCGGGTTTCCATGGTACGGGCTGCTGCCTTTCTGCGATGTCGCGGCTCTCCTCAGCTAATAAATAGTATTATAATTATTTGTATTCGGGTCACTTGCATTTGGAACGCGGGAGCGTGTTGGGTCCAGACTGCTAGATGGCTTCTTGTTTATAACTCGGAGGTTGTTCGACTTGCGATTCAGCATATCATACGCGTGCTCCGAAGTCTCATTTAAGTCATAGTTACAAAGAAGTCATTCCCTAAGGCCAAGGAAAAGAAACCTTTGATCTTGCTACAGAATCAAAAAATATAAGCTTTGATTATTCAGCAATCTCGTTAACGACGTGTCTCACTAAGTAAAAGTAGTGGCGGAGTCCGCGCTCAATGACCAGCACCGCATTCACATGGAATGACTGGCGCCTGTTTTAACCACTGACCAACGAAGTCGTCGATTAAAATGATCACGTGGCAGGTGGTAACCACAGATGACTAAGCACCCGGAATTTACCGATCACATTCATGACTCAGTCGCCCTGAGCGACATAGAAGGCGACAAACAATTCTCAGTCGGGAGGTACGTCTACATTACCTGCTGTTTAGCCGGTGACTGGCGGCTCAACGCCACGACCGGCTCCTATCACCGCTGACCGCCTGCGATAACGAAGCATTTACTGCCTTGAAACACTCGGTGAGACTTCTAAAAAAGATTTGAAGTAGCAAATATGGTGGAAATATGTATTTTCCCACTTCAGAGATAGCGCTGAAGCCATCTCAGCAGGAAGCTGGGCGATGAGAAAACCCGCTTTCACGGGTGATTCCATAATTTTCCCTTGCATCTTTTTATGTCCTTTGTAAAAACCTATCGCGGACAACAAGTCTCTCAATTTAAGATTTTATTTAACCCAATGAATATATAAATATTAGCCTCTACACAATAAGATTTCTTTGACGCCGTGCCGTTTAAGTACCCGCATGTCTGACCTATCTTTTTTTGTAACTCGCGCTTGCAACTCCTGGCTAGATAGTCACCCTCTTGCTTTTGCGCTCGTGAATACCGCAGGGCCAGTGGCTCTTTAATTGCTGATTCTTCGCTTAACTCGTGACTACTCAGACTGCTACTAACTTTACAACAGCGCTAGTCAGTCACGACTGGGAACACGGGTGATGATATTTTGGGATACAGAACTTGTATCCAAACTGGTCTGCCTGAATGCATACCGAACCTGTATTCGTACAGGACCTGTATGCCAACAAGGATTTCTGTATGCATACAGAGCCCGTGTGTACATATGAGCTATATGGATGCACGTTTTTTTGTATACCCAGAGGAGCCGATAATCACAGTTTTGTATTTTTAAATGATGGCAAACAAGCTACCTAGATGCAACCGCTTAAAATGTAATCTGGGATCGACAAAGAAAAAGAAAAGTTTATCGAGAATAACATAAGCATCAAAAATGAAGACAATATTTCATTTAAAAATGATTTTATTACGTTTAATGAAGGTATCATACATTCGTTACACGTAGTCTGGAATCTCAGGTAAACCGAAACTTCAAACGACACGGCGTCTTTTTCGAAGGTTTGAAGTTTTTGTTTGGGGATTACAATCGTTGCTTTCTCCGTGTACTACGCAGATATATTTTCACGAAAAGACGAAGTGACGAAACGAAGAATAACTGAGAAAAGCTGAAATGTTTAATAGGGCAAACCTGTACCCCCCCCCCCCCACAAAATAAAAAAATAAGGAAACAGAAGATAAGAGCAGAGCGTCGAGGGCGTCGAAGTCGGCGTAAGAGCAGGACCGAACGATGGCTTGTGCGAGCCTGACTGCGGCTTGCAAGGCGGACCACCTTTTGTACCCTCTGGGAGCTCTGGACCATGCGGATTAGAACGTACGGTGCGTCGAGCAGTCATATCTCGATCAGACAAGAAAGTTCTAAAATTTGCGAGAACGCCAAGTAGAAAGAATAAATAATAGAACACTTCGCTCCCTGGAATCGAACCCAGACCTTCCGCGCGACAGCCAAGCACGGTAACCATCCGGCCACGTACGCGGTTTTCTTTTGTTTTTTTCTTTATTCGGCCACGTACGCGCTCGCTCAGCGACGCGCGTCGCATAATCCCCCTTTAAAAGCGCATCGCCTCGATGTGACATGCTAGGAGGCAAAAGAGCAAAACGAACAAAAATAATGGCAAACAACGGAAACTTGTAAAATACAATCCTATCCAGCCTACTAAAAAACACGATTCACAGTCCTATCGATCGTAGTGCGGCTTGAGGAACGCACTCCGTGTACTTTTCGTCTGGAATCACCTCGTACTTCAGATCCCCGAGTCGACGAAGCACTTTGTAGGGTACGAAGTAGCGTTTCAGGAGTTTCTCCTTAGACCGCGTCGGTGTATCGGGGTCCAGACCACACACGGTCTCCGGGCTTGAAGCGAACGTCGGTCCGACGAAGGTTGTACCGGGTGGCGTCGACACGGTGTTGATCTTGAATCCGGAGTCGGGCGAGCTGGCGAACTTCTACAGCTCGTTGAGCTACCACCAGGGCGTCGTGGCTCCCACCGTCAGCTGGTTCTTTCTGACGTTTTTTGGAATGCCGTATGTACTTCGCGTCTGTGTGTTTTTTTTTAGGACTACTGTCCTTTTGTGTTTTAATGTTCTTGTTATTTTTATGGTCACGTGGACTGAAAGTGATTGGTCTGTATTTTGAGTGTGAGACTTTACGTGATATGTACTCGAGTGGTGGTACATGGAACCTTAACTTCTTTTTTGTGTGCCTGTTTTTTTAGCCTTGGGGATTTGCAAGACTCTCTCTTGATATCGATTTTGTTTTGTGTATTTTGTGCTCACAATGAGTACTTCTGTCAGCCCCACACGTTCGCACGAACTGCTGCTTGACTCTACGAGCACAACTCATTTTTCCCCACGATTGCTTACGGTTTTCTGTTTTGGTGGTTTTCTAACTGCCTTGGACATATCAACTGTATCGAGTTTCAAGCCTTAGGCTCCAATTTGAACCACGCCTAAGACTTCAGTCGACAGAAGCACAATTTACTCGACGATTTTGTTTTCTGCTACGCGTCATTGGGAGGCTACTGACCGACTTATGTAGTCTTGTTCTTTTCTATTTTCTGTGTTTTTTAGTGTCAGTGAGTTTAGTTTTATTCACTATTTTTCATTATCGAGTCAACCTTTTGGACTAGAATAGCCCTAACAACCTTATCTACTGAACTTTTTTAACACCTGACTAAGTTTTATGGTATCTACTGCTATTGATTTCACTGCGACTTGTTTAGTCACACAAGCTCTTGCTGGCTTTGATCAACCTGTGTTGTGCGTTGAAAATGCCCACCCCTCATGAATAAATAAATATATTATTATTATTATTATTATTATTATTATTATTATTATTATTATTATTATTATTATTATTATTATTATTATTATTATTATTATATTATATATATATAATATATAATATATTAATATAATATATTATTAAATTGATCTTGGTACTGGGCAATTTGCGAATAAAGATTATTATTATTAATATTATTATTATGCATTGATAATCGATTGTTTATGCGCTTGCCTACAGCATTATTCGATACAGCATAACAGTATTTGGTAATTGTGCGGAAATGTGGCAGACTAAAGTTGACCAGTGTTCCTGAAAAACTTGTTAAAGAGGTGTCGGTTACCACCTGGATATCTCCGATGACTACTGACATTTTCGAGAACCCTACAATTTGCCAAGCTTCACGCTTATTTTTTCTGCAATGTGTCGTTCCACGGCGCTTCTGGAGTTAGCTAGATTTACACAACCCATGTATCCCAAAGAGATTGCGTAGAGACGAATCGGTTAGAGATCCACCAGTGTTTCACAAGGTACGGTAAACGCGAGACGTTCTTACTATGTCCCGCTGATATCTGCTAAACTTCCCGATTGTTTTCTTTGATGAAAGTTTTAACAGAGAGAGTCGAAGTTAAGTTGGTACGACTTAACTTATCAGTCTGAGTCTGTGTTAATACCGTGCTTGTTCTACTTTCTGTTTCTGTTGTACTTTTTATCTGTTGAAGTGTGTCGGTTATCTGTGTTGATGCTATCGACCCAGTCGCTCGACTGCCGGGTCCTGTCCGTCAAGCCTCCACCTGGCTTGGACAGACCCGTCTCTGTATCTTACATATTTGCTCCTGTTGAATAAAATTATTATTATTATTATTATTATTATTATTATTATTATTATTATTATTATTATTATTATTTTTATTATTATTATTATTATTACTATTACTATTATTATAATTACAATTATTATTAATATTATATATTAGTATCACTATTAATTTGAATCTCCGACCGTGTGAAATGTATTTTTTATATGTGTGCGCTGTAGCGGTCTCGCTGCTTCGCATTTACTTTGCATGCTTAAGATTTCCTTCGAATCCATGATTCTCACCAGCAGAATTCCGAACTTTGTTACCCCTCTGCATTTGTTGGGTCTTGTGTAAAATTGTGTTTTTGTGTTTTTATTAGTTTGTAGTTTCAAGCGTGCAAGCACCAAGACAGCGAGGTTGTTCCCGGACACTGTGATACACACTGATTGATTGATTGATTGATATTCATAAGGGTAACTCTTGGTGGCGAGCGAGACTGAACAAAAAGTTTAGAAACCGTACTCAAGTGCGCTTGCCAGCCCACATACAATATCACAATCAACAAACATTCAATTCATTGAGCGGTTCAGTTCGCTAGGCATGACTTTTCGTGCGAAATCTTGGATAATAGTCGGTAAAACGCCATAGACCCAACGCGGTCTTGGGTAAGATGGAAGGAGAGCAGTGACCGCTTTATCGAAAACAAGTAATCCTCCGAAAACAATAAAATCACTGGAACAATGATTTAAAAGGGAGATTAGAGATAAGAATAGCTCGCTTTGGTTAAAACTGTCTTCGTTATTCTACTGAAAGAAAAAACTTTTTTTGTGTGTGTGTGTGTGTGTGTGTTCACAAACAATAATTATTTTCTGCTAGCGAAATGTCTCCAGAAGCACGATTTGTTTTCTTTCTCTTTCTCTGGCTCTCTTTCTTTACTTCTCTTCGCCGCATTTTCGAATTCAATTTGTTATGCACTTCCACAACTCACATTAAGAGTATTTATTATCGATGAATAATTACAAAGACACACCATTTAAATTCATATATTGCGTGAAGTTGTTAGTTCGCTCTAATAAATATATTGAATGCATTTCATTTATAGGGCATCTGTGATTTCGTAGGTATGACATGTAACTTCGATGACGTCATTTTGTAACGCGAAACTTTGAGGTTGTCCTAAAGCCGGTCGCAATCCATAACATTTATCGGTTGTCTCTTACGTCACATTACGCCATGACTCAACGGAACACTACACGTAACGTCACATCATAACGTCACGCGCCACCGTGCAGGCCGGTGACACGGTGACTTCGCGTGACACCATGTCCCGTCTATACACGGTCACATCGAGTCACACCATGACATGGCGCGACACCACCACGACGTCATGTCACGCTCATGTCCCGCGCGACAAAAACGTCACGTTGCAATAACGTCAGGAGACATGACCGGACATCGAGGCGTCACGCCACGTGAAACTGTGACAACAGGTGACAAGGCGAAATGGCGTGACACTGTGATGTAATCACGTCCCGGCGATGTGTTATGACACGCTTCCGTAACGGGACAAGGGGACGTAACGTGATACCGTGCCGTCACAGTTTCTAGTGACGTTACGTGACGTCACGTCACGTGGCTACGCGGTGTGAGGTGGCACCGTGACTGATCTCGTAACGTAACGTCCGTTGACATTGCGACGTCAAGGCACACCATTATGTGACATTATGGCTCCACGTCATGCGACGACGGCTTTATATACTCACGAATCCCTGGTGATGTGTTTTTCAGTGGTCTGGCTAGTTTGCTCACAAAAAGAGGAGCGCAAAGTAGCCCTACAAAAGCGTCTGTTTACTTGAACGCTTTTGGAAAATGCTCTAGACACAATTAAATTTTCATGAATATTTTTGTTTTGTACTAGGAGTTTTGGTCCCTTTCGAACGGCATCTGACACGAACAGTGCGGACACGCCCGTAGCCCTTTTAAATATCACAGTCATGATTGGCCTTACTGGAGCCATCAGGCCGTTTGGATGTGGCGGCAGGTGGCCTGGTGGGCCGACCACACCGGGTTGAAGTTTCTGCTACGCGACCTTCGCTAAACCAAGATGATCAAAGCGCTCCCTATGGGAGCTCCTGCTCCCATATTGTTGCTGAGCCTCTCACTAGGTGGCGCGGAAACTTGGCCCTGCTAATAGCCGTGGGTACGCTGCAGTAGAACATTTTCTTGTATTTAGCGAGATTTACGCCGGTGTATATGAGTTTCTAAAGTCAAATAAAATTACTCTTAGACTCCCTGTCACATAAAAACTATTTCTATGTTGTTTTGCTAAGGCAAAATATTTTTATGTTGTTTCGCAGTCATCACTACGTTCCAATTGACCAATAACGGCAGAAGCGAAAGCTTGCTGCTCTCTGTGCCGGCACCGCACCAAAGAAGCCCAGAAGTGCGCGTCGTTCAATTACCTGTTGAAGAGGAAACCAAAATCGACCCAAACCACAAGATAAATGTCTTTATAATTTAGTTCCAAAATCAACTACTTATCAGAAAAACAAAGGATACTACCGCCTCTGGAAGCGCAGAACCTTAATTTAGCCTTGAAAATAATAGTTTTTTTTTAATTCAAACGAAATACCAATTGTCTCGAGACCACAAAAGTTGGAAGTGTCTAGAATCAGCAGGTGGTCACATATGAAGCAATGAATAGACCAAGGAAAGCCAATGCCATCAGACAGCTCTCGTGCCTGATCGCCCTGAACTTATAACAATTGTGAAATTAAGTTTATAACTTTTCTTCATGTGCCCGAAGGAAAAACACGAATTTAGAAAGGGTTACTTTTCAACAGGGCATGGCATTCTAGTCGTATTAGTTACCAGACATAGTCAAACTTGGACGTCACAACCGCTTTTTTCAATAGCGCCTTTGCGTGTTTTTTGTTTAACTTGATTTCACATGATTTATTTAAGGTATTGTCCTTATTTTCGTTAACTGATCGTACTCTTATTTTTTCTCATCACAACACTTTTGCATGTTAAGTTTTCCAGCACATGTTTTTAGTAGTATTGAGTTTTTAAACCAATGAGGACTGTTTACATCTTACTGTATATGTCGACTTTATATGTGTTTATATGTTAGTCATATACATTAGTTCAACATTTTAGACGCAGCTAATGAAGCTTTTTGAGAAAGGAAAACAAGAAGGGAGCATATTTTCAACCGTCGACTGATACAATTAAGAAAGTCTCAAATGCCATCCTAGCTATAAATTTCACTTGAGGTCAGAGTAATAAAAGAATAGATTGCCTTGATTGTGAAAAGTTCGAAGCCGCGCTCTTTCCAGCTTGAAAGACAATAAACTAAAGGCGCGCATATTATCAACGTCAGATTAAAGATCACTGCGATGAGTGAATTCATCATGACGTGTCAATTCAACATAACATGTAGTCGAGATGAGATACTGCGATGGTGAATTCAAATCCAATGTACTCAAAACGGACTAGGATATACTATGACGGTGTCGCACTCAACATTAGGTATGTTGGAAGGACGGAAAATTTCAAACATCTGCTGAGGATTCGAGGAATATACAACTCCAGCCGAATCACCCTCACGCACTCGCAAAGGGATGGTCACTAGGTGTACCTAGTTTTTATTCTACAATTAGACATCGTAATTGCCACATAGGGCAATAACATTTATGTCAATAATTTGTGTTCAATCAACGCACATCTGGCAATTGTATTTGCAAGTAAATGCGGGACGGGAATTGACAATACTAGCGTTAAAAAATCGCATGATATTCTCCGGCATGGTCCGAGCCTCACAAACAAAAGGCCGAGTCTCGCTCCGACTTGCGGCGGCCTCTCAGCGAAGGTGCGTGAGTGCGTGAGAGGGGGGGGGGCTTCGATAGGGTGGTCGTTAGTATAGACAAGTCGTGGTTTGCTGAACTGCCTTGTGTGTGTGTGTGTCATAAAGTCTGGTGGTCACACCAGACACCTCATGTTCCCACAATGCCACCAATTTAGTACATCATGCTCACCTGGAGGGTCCAGAAGGCTATCTGGTGTGACAAACAGATCATCTGGTAGGCATGCAACTGCTGTGCTGAATGCACTGTCATGTCTGGTGGACACAGCAGATATTCTGCCGTTACACCAGGATAACCTGATGTTACACCAAAATTATATGAAGTAGCTTCAATTGGGGAAGTAAAAAGTACACCTAAGAAATATGTTTGCTGATAAAGGAACGGTTCGCTTAACCCCTTTCTGACATACTTTTATTTAAAACCATCTTTATCGAATATTTTCGTTTTCTTACTCAGCCTCCAGGACCCAGCATTCGGACACACTTAAGGGTCTTGATTGAAAAAAATGGCTTCGCACAATCGCAATCAGACCTCGAGTTGGTTCGCCTCCACTGCTCTCCACTGTTTGCGGTTACTTCGGTTGGGCAATTAACCGTTCGAAACGCGTCAATAAAACGTAAGGCGAAACTCTGCGTAAATAGAAAATACGTTTGCGTTGGACTAAAGAAGTTCATTAAGAAGTTTGTTCTTGTGTACTAAATAGGGCTTTTTCGATCGTGATTCTTTTCTTAGTTTGGGTGATGTATTTTTTTTTCAATGTCGAGATTGACGTTGCTTGGAAGGCGTGTTTTTATAGAATTTGGATTGCCTTAGATTGAACACTTAAGTTTAGGGCTGAGATAACTCCAAGTAAACATAAGAAAAAAGAAAAAAAGCATGCGACTCGAAATAGAACTTGTCATAAAAAACATGTAGAACGGTGCATCATCTCGTGAGCCACTCGAGTTAACGTAGACGGATGTTACCAAATAAAAATTATCTAAATTCATTTTGAGCTGTAAGTTTTCAGAATGGTATTACTACAAGAGAACAGATGAAGTGCGCCCAGCGTAAAATTTTGGGTGATCAAGGAAAGGAAGGTCGGGATAACTTTCTAAAATCTAATTCTGGCTCCGCAGCAAAATATTTTGTTTTCTGGCATTATGTGATAAGAAAGGCAAAAAACGCATCATGAAGCAGGCGTGGACACAATGCGCGACCGCACGACCGGCATGCGATAGTGTATCGGTAGTGCGTGGTGCACATTAATGACCACAGTCTATCCGTTGTGCTGCACTGGCCCAATCGCTCATCTACAGTTGAGACACCGGATGCTTATCCGTGCTGACATTATTAGTTAAACTAACCTTACAGATATGTTTCTATGCTATAAGAATACATTATTCCTTTCAGTTATAACCTTTTACTTGAACAGTTTCTTTAACTTTCTTAATCTCGGAGCCGTGTTATTTAATAAAATAAGATTGATCGAAGCTAATCTTCAGCCTTCGAAAAAATCATGGCGTCTATTTTTATTTTCGGAATTTTCCGAGACTCGGAAGGTCATAATTTAGGAATTACAAAACACAAATATTAAATATGCTATAAAGTGCCTGCAGTATCTTAGGAGATCATTGACGCTTCGTTCTAGATGTCGAAAAATCTTAACGGATTACCTTTTATAGTAATTGACGGCTCAAATGACATTGGCGGTGGCAAAATATGTTTAAAGGTTTGTTTTGTGATTATTGTTTAATTTTTATCGGCCAATGTTTAATCTAATTGGTTGTAGAGCGTTAAAATATTTATCGAGAGTCATCACGCTTACCTCTAAATATTTTCGAGAGTCACAATTGGCTTACCTCTAAATACTGAAATCTTTCGTTGTCAGTATTTAGAGTTAAACGAATTCCTGAGTAATATTTTCTTGTCTGGCCCTCTGTCGTCACTCTCCATGTAAACAAAGTTAACGCTGTTCAGATACGTGCGATATTTCTTGTTTGTAATCAGTATCGTAGCTGTTTTGATTTCTAGTCTAAATTTGAGTACCGACCCTAAAGCCGCTTTCTTCTAGACGGCTTGAAATACAGCCCTACGTTTGTGTCAAAATTTGAAGGGCTACAATTTCCTTTTATTTTTATTAACTAACGGCATCAAGCACTTAGCCTAAAGCAGCTTTCTTCTAAAAGGATGGTCGGACGTCTACACCTTTTTATAGGATTCTAATGGAGTATGGTAGCCTTTTTTGTTTGCAGTTTAATATTCGATTTATCATATGCTTTAACTTGAAGTAGTCAATGTCTCGACATTGTAGACTATTATTGTTCACTAGGTTTTTACCCTGCTTACACAGCATGTCGGCGAGCACTTGGCATCCATCCGCCAGTACCGTGAAGTTTATCGCGGAGCCTAGCCAGTGGCAGCCAGGCTCCACCGTCCAGCTCCTGGTACCAGCCGACGTAGCCCAGTGATTGTCGACATGCTGTGCTAGTTAGGAAGCTTCACTTTTCACCCGACTGTGCTCGAATCTTGAGTAATTTGCCCCGATCGTATATGCAACCTGAATGACTGCCACATTTGTTTATTTAGATTAACAGCGTTCTGTACAACGTGTTCCGTTTTTAAGATGTTTTTAACCCTGCATTGCTATGAGTCAGGTTCAGTTTTAATTATTGTTTCAACTGATTTGTGAATGCGTTCAAGCTCATTTGCAATTCTTTCTTATGACGTTGATCTGTAAAGAATGCGTTGTATGTGCAGTCGACATATTCATGTATCTTCATTTAAATTCCAAATTTATAATTATCACCACGCCCCAATAATCCTACGCACAGCTTCAGCATTTAGATATAAACATATAACATTTCGCTGGTCAAATTATTCTGCAAATATTTATGAAAAAAAGCGAATTTGTCGTTATACCTTTTTCATCACGTCTGCAGGGCCTACTGAGAATAAAAAAGTGATTCACGAACTGCAGGCTAGTTTCGCACGTTTGTGATACAACTAAGGTACATCTAAGGTATATTAATATAATACTTTAAAATATTGAATGTGAAGTAAGTATACATTTAGTGTGTTTGGAAATTTAGCTGTGTGCGTCGCGCGTCGATAAGTCTGGTAAAACCATGCTAGAGCTATATACCTAATATTCGTTCACTCAGGTTAAAGCATGTTTAAGAATAGTTTTGTAAAATATTTCTTCCCAATAAAGTATAATCATACTTTTAGCGCACTACTCGTAATCAATAGTAGTCTTGTAGAGCTCATCACTCACACCAAATAGCGTGTTTGCTAGTTTGTATTTGTATTAAATACTAAAGTTCTTGTTTCGCATAATGGATACTTAATGCTCACATAATGATAAAAATAAAACACCTACACACAACTTAAAACCGCAACACCACGGCACAGGTTCTACGTTTTTTTGCATTAGAAGGAAATAACGCACTTATGAATGAAACGCTGAACTCAGTACCGATACAGAATTGCGCGACTTTTGATTGGCTCGTCGACTCCTATCGATTCTGACGCTCAGACCCCTATAGTGACTTGCACGTTCCGCGGTGTCGGTTTTTCTCCCAGTGTTCAGTGGCTACCGACCTTCTAAGAATCGGCACGTGGCTTTCGAAAGGGAATCCCGCACCAAGAACAACAGTATAGTCATCAAATTAATATTTGTTTTGAGGGCAATGAGCAGGCAGCTCTCCAATCTTTACGAAACAGTGGGCCTCCACATCTTTCCCCAGCGTGTGGATGCCGTTCACCCACTTCTAAGTCGGCCACTTTCCCTCCGACTTTGGGGACTCCTTTGATTGATTACAATCGGTTTCCGTGGAAACAGGAGAAAGCTTTCAAGTCCTTTCCTGGAGAATGGGATCGGCTGCTTAATTGCCAAGTACGCTGGCGCTACTCGGTGATGCAGTGAAGGCAGGCTTAATGTGGCGAGTGCTTTCGCTTCGTCAAGTGCCCGAATTGTTGGCGGACAGGCAGCCGGCGGGTGTTTCTCACTGATATGTTCTTTTTGTCGGGTATAAGCATTGCCGACCTAGATTGAGAAGGAATTTATTTCCTTTGAAAGCAGTTAAGAAGTTTCGGAAGAGGCGATTGGTAGGGTGTGCGGAAATGAGACTTGAAACGGGACTAATTTAGATCGCCGTTGTGGAGTCACGCTGTTGTAGTAGATCGTTTTAATATTTCTTATACTACGATGGCACCTTGAACATTCGACGTATAGGTATTGGGCATCGTTATCGGAGCCCCCCAAAACATACACTAAATCTCCCTAACATTGGTGATATAACTCCGCACAAATGGAAGTAGTAGGTATACCAATATATCACTAAACAAAAAGCGAATAATACAGCGTGGATGTGCTGCTGCAGGTTATGACAGTCTTGTAAGGTAAATTTAGAGATTGATATACATGTATAGGAAAATAATTCTTAATTATGACTTATGTACGACGCTCTATGTTGTTTGGTTTTGTAATCTTTTTTTGCGTTATGTGTAATTCATGGTGATTTTCGTGCTCATATAACGTCGAATAGGAGTCAGAAGCATTTTCGTAGTTGTCTGTGACTTGTCTGGCAATATGTCTTTAAAATTAACAGTTTTTACGCGTTAACTACCTTCTGGACGGCAGATTTTTACAGCAAAGCTGTATATGTCTCGTAGCTCGCATTTCTTTGTGTCGGTGTCCTTGCAAAAAAAGAGAAAAAAAGAACTTTATTGATTAAAGCAAAAAGTGCATTCCACGCATACAACATACAACACATCATTCGTTTTACTAAAGAACAAGCACAAAAGATGCATTTGAACCACTTAATTGATGATAAGGCGCACCTGATAACAATGGGAAGAACGTAGTTCTCACGGGATACGTTTTCCGGTAGAAGTTCCTGTTGCGCAAGCTGCCGTCGTCGCCGCAGATTGCGTCGTAGTGAGTGAAGTCACTAGCCTTTTATATATAAAACGTTTTGGTACAGCGCATATACTTTTCTTTCGTGAATAATTTGGTATAGAGCAGTGGGCAATCGCAGAGTCATGCGTAGAGAGAGTTTGGTGAATGGGAGGAACGGGCAATGCCAGGGCGTGCACGAGTCGCAGATACAAGGCTTGACATGCTCTTTTGGCCAGCCAGAAGCCGAAAAAATCTCCTACCTACGGTAGCGAGAAACGTTTTAAAAAAGTGTGTAAGAATTAAAAAGAGTGACTCTTTCTGGTTCAAAATACAGCCACGTGATGTTTCCATTATGATCATGCAAATATAATTACGAATTGAATGTGCCGCTCGATCTCTGGTTTGCTCGGATGGAGTCTAACCGCTCGGACATAGAGAAGCCCGCATATTCCTGGCACTGGGCGTTTGGCGTACAGATTACGTCGATTGTTCTCCTAGATTTAGGTTTTGTATGGCCGTAATTGAAAAACCACGTGCACCATATTTTCAGTCACCGAGCGTTACTCGGACGCAATTGTTAATTTGGTTTCTCGAGACCACCTCCAGCGTATTATTCGCGGCTTCTATCTGGCCACGTTCGAGTCCGTGAAGGCGCCCCTGGACACGCCCACCGGCTTTCGGCCAATAGGGCCTCCTCATTTGCCTCCTATACTTCCCAATGAATGGCCAATCTCTCTATATATACGGCTCTTGGGATTCGCTGCAGGTGATACCACAGCTTAGCTGGCCAACCACTTTCACAGTGTGTATTGGAGACCTGTCTTATTTTTACTTGAAACGTTCTATTGCCTGGTTGATTTGAGCGGAATATTTATAGCATGATTCTTATAATGCATTCTGGACTAAAAAAGCATGCAAATTAGGTTCTGCTACATTTGGCTGCATTTCTATAGTTCTAAGCACTAAAGAAAAAACACATTGACCCCCTATAAAAAAGATAATAGCAATTACGTCATCAACATTGTCTTGAAGTTAAAGACTTTAGTTGAATAGAAATATATTTTCATGATGCTACAACCTCAATCAACTAGGAAGAACTTCGTCGCAAACCACTTTTGAAGCATGTGACTAAACATTTCAATAAAAAGAAAGATATTTATAATTAAAAATCACAAAAAAGCCTGGTGCAGAAATTATAATTTGCTGACACAGTAGGTACGTCGTTTTGTGACCCCAGTGTCCCAGGGAAGGTCTAACCAAAAAGGAAAGGGTAACCTATTTTAATGTGCACAGCATGCTGTCAGTGACCCCCCCCCCCCTCCCCTATTTGATATACTCGCTTGCGGTCACTCGCTTCACGGTATTTCAGGAAGCGCTACAGACGGGTTCGCAAGATGGCCTTATAAAGCAATTCTGACGCTCAGTGAAGTTGTGTCCTGATATTTATGAAAAGGGTGTTGTTTTGATGTTTGACTACGTGAACATACATTGCCCGAAATACCACAGTCACAATCTCAATGTGAAGGATTTTAAATACGAATTTAAGAGATCGACACCACGCTTTTTCAGGCAGGGAGCTTTACAGACTCTCAATTGGGTTTGAAGTTGTTAAAAACGACCCACTTTTTTTTTTGAAGAGTTACTTAACGCTTTTAATTATTCTTCATTTTTAACGCTTGATTGCAGGCCATCAGAAACTGATCCCTGAAATCAGATATCGGAGAGCAGATGTGAAACTATTTTATCTGGCGAACGCGTACCACCAGAATTGTATTGGCATCGGCCTATCGAAGACGATGTGTGAGCGTAGTACTGAGGCCGATTTGTGCAAGGTAATACAGTAATGGTCCCACCAAAGCTCATGTTCTATAACCTGACACAGGTTTTTTACGTCCACGTCACACACTCGGCAGGGAACTTTTGAGCTTGTATTTGCAGGAAATAATCAAGATTTATTTACGTCTGTCTATATCTACAGCTTTGTAAGCCGCATTTTTAAAGCATGTTAGATGAACCGGTTCTAGATTCGTACGATTTTACTAACACAGACTTATATTATTTGTGTTTTACACAAATATAAAAAATATATAGAATATATATAATTTTTAAATACATTACTTTTATCATAAACACTTATATTTATTCATTGGTATTTCTTTTTGAAGAGACCCGAAATATTTGCCTTTTATAGTTAAACAATGACAGCCGTCGAAGTTTTAGGTTACTTTGGCAGGTCCTGTACATTGATCTTACAAACACGTTACCACTGCCCCTTCGCTTGAAAATTCAAAAACATTATACACGACCCAGATATTCACTGTTTATTACTGCATTTCTGACGTTAGGTATCCTGAGATGGAGCGTAGAGGCACACGTTTGAGGTTCTAGGTTACGTTTGACACATTGATCCGGTGTCCCCACCCGGCTGTCAGATTCACCATCAAATATCGTGCATCGCCGAGCCGGCACGGGTCAGCGATTCTTCGATCCACGGTAACGACACCGTGCCATGTGGCGGCCCCTTTCCGGATGCTTCCAAGGATGTAGGTTATTTTGAGAGCCGTTCCTATCAATAATTGAACGCATTCATGCCAAGGCAGTTTTTTGGGGAAAATGGAGACCATATCGGTAATAGCTGTCCGCAACGTTTACTACTGAAATCGTTTGGGAAAAGTAAACTCAAACACGTCCTTTCTTGTGTGGGATATGGTTTTCTAGTAATCGCTTTTTCTTTGTGGGTTTTTCATGGAAAAAAATACCAATTTATTGCAGCGAGTGATATTGTTATAGCATAATAACAACGCCTTTAAAAAGAGGGGTGTTCGAAGAGTTATTAATTTAGAGAAAATATTTATAGGTCGCATTAAAGATGTTCATTTGTTTTTTGTATAATGTATGTGTTCATGGATAGGCGCTCAAAAATTTAATTTACAACTCTAGATTATGATACTAACTGACGCCTCTACATCATGAGCAGAGCCTTTTGGGCCAAAAATATTTCTTGTCTTAAAGTTTGTGCCTTATATAGCAGAATGAGCCAAAGTAGAGCCAAAATGTGACCTCATTTAGCCAGAGTGTGTATCTAGGCCCTAATTCATTAAATAAGTGCCAACTTTAGGCTTCGCTGCAGGTAGTTTTGCTGTCATGTGCCATTATTGAGTCTAAATTACGAAACAAGTGCCAGAGTTAGGCTTCGCTTCAGGTTGTTTGGTTTGGATGTGGGAATCGTGCGCCTATATTGCCAAACAAGTGATAGATTTAGGCTACACTGCTGGTACTTAGGTTCATGCCTGGTCACGTGGCATCCGTGGTTGAAGTCCGGTACTTTGGAAGTTAAGTGAGGAGTCAAAAAATTATTAAAACTACAAATAAACGTGCTCTGACCATAACTAACCCATTGGAGCAAAGCCGTGTGAGGCCCAAATTATACCCTTTAGAATTTCCAAGATTGTGCCAAGTTAAGCGTGTGTCTGTCGTGCTACCCGTGTCTAACAACACCATCTTTTATTCTGAGACAACCGGAAGAAGAATATTATTTTATAAATGCTAAATATTATGAAATAGCTTTGGAGACAGGTGTTGAGTCTACGTTTCTTAGAATTACAATCGAAAAAATAAATATATATAATATTATTGATAATGGCCACATTTATCCATCAATTAAAGTGCTGGAATGGGCCCATACGCCCAATTAATGGCTTCGGATTTTATTTGGCAAATATATTTTTTTCTTGATGTATAGCTGGCTTTAATCAACGTTCGTGGATTTGCAATGTTCAGTTCCTTCAAGTCGGACTAAGCGTGTCTGGGTGAGTAAGATCAGAACAGAAAGGAAGAACAACGATGTCAATAAATATTCGTCATCCCTCTCTTCCGGAAAGCCTAGACACCTGCTATGGGGCCTACTCTTGCCCGTCAGGTATCTCACGCTGCGCTCAATGACCCATATATTACCGGGTGGCAGGCGTACGTCACCCTTGAACTGTTCTTCGTTACAGGTTTGTGCTCCTTGTAATAAGTTCAGCAAACACTTTTCAAAAACATGTGGCAACTCTACGGTGTTAGCAACATATCCCAGGTAACACATTCTTGGAACCTAGAACCATGAATATCTGATGAAGCAATAAATGCCCTCCTCCTTTGTTTTACAACTTCATAATTCGACGAATTATTTACAAAAATATACTGCTGCATGGACAAACCGACGCTGTTCGTTGATCGCATGCGCCCGAGTCTGGCGTCCTATATCTTGTGGTCTGTGCCGTGAACCACGCTGTGTCAAAACCGAACTGTATATTTTTCATCGAGAACAGCGTGCTCTAAATCGTGGGCTTATTCATAATAAATTCCGGGACTGATACAAATTTTGAAAAATATAAAGAGAGGTTGTAATAATGACAGATATTTAAGGCACAAACAGAAAAGGTGTAATCATGCCCAATATTCGCAACGTTTCCCACGCGCTAAAAAATTGTGAACCGAGAAACATGAACATAGCCTTTTCGGACCCTACAACCTGTCCAGTTTAAGCAAAAAGATTAACATAAATAACAATCAGCAGCTACGAGCCACAAAGAACACAACATAATATTAATTTCTTGCAGGGACTATGTAGTTTATTCTATACCTCTTTTTGTGGCAATCAAAAAATAGGGCACACTGGGCGTTGATTGAACGAAGGGTTAAGAGAAGATTACTATAATACACATAACGTAATTTCCAGTCATCTACTCTTTTGCTATTGATGGTATAAGGCCGAATTTAAGCGGTGTTCTGTTATATGTACAAGATGCCAGAAGCTCACTAGAGAGATTATTGAGGAACAAATTATTGAATGGCTTAGAGATGCATGTGTCGGGGCCCCATTCTTGACGTTATCAAACAAAGATCAGTAATTGTTTGGCAAATGGAGAGATGAGACGCCAGTGAGACGCGGAAAATATTGTTACGCCTCTCGCAAAGATGAAGAATACGATGCAATTTTGCTAACCTAATTCCTCGCGCTAGAAGAAACCAACAATGTAATTGAGTTGTAAGTCAGCGCTGTGTGTCTCTTGGGTCCGCGTCCTGTACGTGTGTTGTGTCTTTGCGCTGTTATTGTTATGATGCTTCAGCAACACACCCAAACTGCCACCCTCACAATAAAGTCAATGTACGACCTATCGCTATACATTTTGGCCAGTCTCTTGTTATCTTCGTCAGAAGTCCCGCTCGACCAATGGTAATTAAGCGGATTAGAAGCTCGGAGTGTGTGCACGTAGTTACGTCATGCTACGATTGGCTTTCGCGTCATTAGGGAGTTTTAGAATAACAGTGAGTTGTAATATTGCGTAAACGAGCAAACGCAAGCACTGTGCGTTCGCGTTAGCGTTACGTTCTCCACGCTGCGCATGCGCGAAGTCGCCATGCGCCAATCCAAGGCCGCAGTTTGGGCTCCATGCACGCCCATTGCGGAAAAGGCAATGATAACGCAAACACACAGGGCTTGTGTTTGCTCGTATACGCAATACTAAAAACTCACTAACGTACGCAATTTTAGTGCATGTTAGCGCTAGATTTAGCGCTTGAGTTAGGGCACGCTGCGTCGAGAGAGTTTGTGGTAGGGTTGCCTTGCTGCATGCCCATCCGGGAGGAACAACACGAAGCCGGGGTTTCCATAACGAGAAACTACATTTATTAGAGTAACAGGAATGGGTTGTTAGTATCAACGTAAAACATTGCCGGAGCGTTCGAACTGCACTCCTCCGTGACCTCGGTCCGTCTCCCCTGGTTCTGTGGCCGTGTCCTCCTTTTATTGGCTCTTTCCTCATGCGCTGTCGTGCGTTTCGGACTGTGTCCTTTTTGGGCGGTCGGTAGCGGCCCCTGGGCGGGGTGGCAGACCCTCGCTCCCACACTCCCCCCCCTTTAAGCGTGTGGCATGTCAATGTCTGTATCGCCGTGGTCGTCGTCGCAAGAGAGTCGTCGCAGAAGGTGTGGACGGCGGCGCTGTACGAGCGCTAGTGCGCGCTCCAGGTCGCGGTCATCCTTGGTGGCCGTTCCCGCAATCGCTGACAGTTGCAGTTTCCAGTGCCTGTGGAACGTCTTGCCCACTGGCCGCGGTTCCGTGGAAGGGCCATGCCGGTTGCCGCCCTCGGTGAGTGGGACCGCCATGTGTCCTGGGACCCTGGCGTCCAGATGCCCGGGATTGGTGGTGGCGTTGCCCGTGATCCATCTTATTCGTGGATCAGAACGAGTAATTGGCATTGGTTACTCTCGTCTGTAACCCCTGGCTCTAAAATGCAAAAAAAAAAGATAAAGGATTTGGGTGGGCACACAATCGCGCAATATCCCCCCCCCCCCTCACAAAGGCGATCAGATCCGATGGATGATACACGATCGAGGTACAACGCTCGAATCCCAAAAGAAAAAAATAGAAAATAAGAAGAATCTTGTCCACCGCTCTACAACTTCTCTCTCAGCCGTCACCAACGTCGCAAGTTGTACCGCCTGTGTGGCGGCGAGGGGGGATCTGGGACCGGGCCGTCGTCGGCATCGGTCCGATCCTGCAAGCGTTGGCGTCTGCGTGCGCACGTGTGTGTGTGTGTGTGTGTGCGTGTGCGTGTGTGTGTGTGTGTGTGTGTGTGTGTGTGTGTGTGTGTGGTGTGTGTGTGTGTGTGTGTGTGTGTGTGTGTGTAGTGTGTGTGTTGTGTGTGTGTGTAACGTGTGGTGTGTGTGTGTGAACGCGTGTGTGTATGTGTGTGAACGCGTGCGTGTGTAACGCGTGTGTGTATGTGTGTGAACGCGTGTGTGTATGTGTGTGAACGCGTGTGTGTATGTGAGTGAACGCGTGTGTGTACGTGAGTGAACGCGTGTGTGTACGTGAGTGAACGCGTGTGTGTATGTGAGTGAACGCGTGTGAGTACGTGCGTTCAGGTGACCATTATCAATATATTTGTTCTGTCTTTTTTGGGGTTTTCCTACTTTATTTTTTATGCGTGTTTTGTAGCGTGTGCAAGTTTCGATATGCAAGCACAAAGATCGTATGGTTGTTCCTGTGCACAAAATAAAACTGATTATTCAAAAATCATTATTATTAATATTACCGTCTTTAACCATTTGACGGCCAGTATTGCCCTGGAGCTGTAACAGAAAAATTATGTAATATTTCCCACGCCATGTGCGCATCAATAAATTTTACGCGCTCGGTCGCAAGGGCGACGATACCTGCGCTTTTTGGAATAACCTAACTGCATCTTCAAAACAGGTGACTTGTACTTAAAACCAAAGTTGACAGTGGTCATGGGGTGTGACGTCGTCCATCACTGAACTCGAAACTCTGAGGAGAAAAACGGGCGCAAATATTGCAAATCCAGTTACAAGTCTCTCTGCGTTGCGAAATTTGAAGCGCACCTGTGCCTTCCCTCAAGTCGCAACGGCTTTCACTCGTTGGACGTAAAGTAAAACTGAAAATGCCCAATGTTGCTCATGAAAACATTTCATAATCCTAATTACAAAACAAAAGGAAATTTTTATGTTTGTCAGACGAGATTTCTGTTATTTTGTCTGTTCTAAGAACAGATCAGGGTTTCCTTGTTTCCAGCATTTTAAGTAAAGTTTTGGGCATCAAAGGATATATGGAGAATGAATGAATAAATAAATCTTTATTTAGCGAGCATTAGGTGCCGATGTTGGAGCACCCGCCCGGTGGTGGGCATCCTTAGTCCGTGATACCCTGCAGCTGCGGCTGGCTATCCGGTCCCTTGTCACCAGGGGGCCAGGGGCCTCGTAGGAGAGGAAAGACGTCTAAACTGCAGTGTACATCTTTATGTCTGCAAACCGATTGCCGCTTTCAAGCGCAGGAGCATGCAATTGCACGCTGCTGAGTTGAACGGTTTTCTTTAGAGCCCAGCTCTTAGGCACCCGTTTCCGGCTTGAGCAGCGCGTCGTTGCCGTCGGCATAACCGCGCGTTGCATTATGGGATGTTTCCCATACTGACGTCACACGTGACGTCACATGTGACGTCACGAGGACAAGCATTTCCCACAATATTTGGCGGGAAATTTTTTCACTAAATTTAGACGAGACATGTCACCCTCGTGACGTCACACGTGACGCCACGTGACGTCACACTTGACACAAATCGTACCGGGGAACATTCTTCTTTTCAAATGGCGGAAAAGTTTCCCGCCAAATTTCGCTGGAAAATGATACCCACGTGACGTCATAAGTGACCCTCCCCTGCGTGCGCTCGCCCCCTCCACCAAAAGAGCTGCGGTCTGATTCGGCATTACAAAGAATTGTAAACGTGTGTCATTTCGTTTTATTCTCCGAAGAATATATACTACATTGCACGGCTAAAGTATAGCTGTCTTCGTTTTAGGGGTCGCTTTAATTTTGTACCTCTAAATTACCACCGCTGCAATTCATCGAGCCTAAATTTATTTTATTTTATTTATTTATTTATTTTTTATTTGAAATACTATCGGTCCTACACAGGACCAAGATAGGAGTGGATTTGCACAACACAAAAAAGGAAAAAATAAGTAAATATACGCGTTCAAAATGCACAGGTTAATAACACGTATTCAACACAACGATGAAACGACAACTCTAGGTACTGCTGTCAGAAATCTCTGAAACAAGGGAACTAAACTCCTCTCGAGTTTCAGCGGTCACGACATGTGCCGGTAGCTTGTTCCATTCTCGCGCTGTTTGCAAAAAGAACGAATACCTAAAACAGTCCTTGGAAAACTTCCGTTCTTCCACATACCGAGCATGCTTGTTGCGGGTTATACGCGACATGCTTTCATTAATATACTGTTGCTTATTTACTAGAACCAGGTTATTCATTATGTTATAAAAAAGGTTAAGCCGCTTCTGCTTCCTCCGCACTTGAAGGAGGGGTAGATTTGCCCTTTTATAAAGAGGTGACACAGAGTCCAGCCGTCTATAGCTAGAAAAAACAAAACGTAACGCACGCCGTTGAACTTGCTCCAGATTTGATACGAGATATTTAACATGCGGGTCCCAGACTTCACATGCGTATTCTAATAGAGGCCTTATTAGCATTTTGTATGCTGTGAGTTTTGTTTCCGAGGAAGCGAGTTTAAGAGAGCGCCTGATGTATCCTAGTCTTTTATTAGCTTTTCCGATTATGTTGCTAACGTGCGGTGTCCAACTTAGGTTTGAGGCTATTGTAAGACCAAGGTATCTAAACTCTGACACTCGGCTTAATGCTTTTCCGTGCAGCATATACACATATTCTAACGGCTGTCGCTTATGAGTGATCGTCATACATACTGTCTTGTCTAAGTTTATCGACATTTGCCACTTAACACACCATTCATTGATCTGAGACAAATATTCGTTTAGCATAATTTGATCATTAACGGACTTTACTTCAGTATAAATAACACAATCGTCGGCAAATAATCTGGCTTTTACGGGTGAATCTTCGATAAGGTCATTAACAAAAACCAAAAACAGCAGGGGACCCAGGACAGAACCCTGTGGAACACCCGAGTTCACATCACATTCGTCCGAGCTAACCCCTTCAATACTTACAAACTGTCGACGATTATTTAGAAAGGCCTCAATCCACCGAACAATCTTATTATCTCCCAAGATGGAAACCAATTTAATTAAGAGTTTTCTATGATTAACTTTGTCGAATGCCTTCTTAAAGTCTAAAAATATGATGTCCGTTTGTCCCTTACGATCCGATACCTCACAGAAGTGATGAATGGTTTCTACTAGTTGCGTGACCGTTGACAACCCCTTACGGAAGCCGTGCTGGTACTGGCTGAGAACATTATTCGATAAAAGAAATTGCCGGATATGTTTAGAAACAATATGCTCAAGAACTTTGCACGATGTCGACGTTAGCGCGATGGGCCTATAATTGCATACTGACTTAGCATCTCCACTTTTCAGTATTGGAATTATCTTGCTGAGCTTCCAGTCAGAGGGTACAGTGCTAGTCAAAATCGACTTTTTAAAAATTAAGTGTAGATACATTGCCGTCCATTCTGCATATCGCTTTAGAAAAGTGTTTGGAATTTCGTCCGGCCCCATTGATTTGGAAGTTTTTAAGTCAAGCAACAAAGCTAAAATACCCTCAACTGACAGTTGCAGGTCATCATCAGCCCGTGGAATTTGAGCAGGTGATCTAAACTCTACAAACTGCTTATCGTCTTTTGTGAAGACGCTTGCAAAGAACTCATTGAATTGAACTGCAATTTCTCGCTTGTCATTTATAATTCCTTGCTCCGTTTTGATCTCGGAAACAGACTTTCTAGCTGGTGCCAAATGCCTCCAAAACTTTTGCGGTGACTCACGGATAAACTTTTGCATTGTCACGTTATAAAACTTGCATTTAGATTCTTTTAGCACAGATTTCAGCTTCGTGCTTAAAGCCGAGATATCATCCGATAATGCCGAACTAGGTGTACGACGACACCGTAATCTGCGCCGCCCAATTTTCCTTTTTAAGTGAATAGCTTCTCTCGTCACCCAAGGATTATGCATTCGTTTACGTTTTCTTTTCAAGGGTACATACATATTTATACATTTATGAACGAGTGTTTTAAAGTTCAACCAGAGGTCATTAACACTTACTGACTCATCACGACTGAGTTCCTCAAACGGTCCATAGTGGTAATCTAGTTCGTCTAGAATAGCCGTGTCATCAGCCATGCCGAAGTCTCTGTAGGACGAAACGGGTCTGGGCGTTTTTCTAAACGGCGTCAAGGTCATGGCCACGCTCACTATCAGGTGATCTGAAAAACCGGGGAAGAGTTCAACATCGTACGGTCGAGATGCAACCCCTTCACTTAAAAATATGAGATCGAGAACTGACTTACTATTGCCTTGAATGCGTGTATACTCTCGAACAACCTGTTTTAGCCCATGGGAAAAGCATAAATCTAGGATCCCAGTCGCGGCTTCACGTTCCCGTGTTCCAGGCAACATTTCATCCCACATTACACCCGCTATATTGAAATCTCCCGCAATTACAACATTTTTGTGCTGTACGCGCAAGTGGCGCAGGAAGTCATCTAATTTATTAACAGCATCCACACCTACTCCTGGAGAACGGTAAACAGCACCAATAATAAATTCTTGGGATCCCAGATACGCCTTACACCACGCTGTTTCTATGTCAGGCGGACTCTGTAGCACCGAGTACTTTATTCTTTTATCAATGAAGATGGCCACACCTCCCCCTCGACTGCTACGGTCATTTCTTATCACGTTATATCCAGGCGGACAAATTTCGGAGTCGAGGATAGCGGGATGCAGCCACGTTTCGGTCATCACTACGACATCGGGTTGTTGCTCAATCAGAATGTGTTCGAAATCAGTGCTCTTATTAACAATACTGCGGGCATTAACATTCAACAACCGAAACTTATCAATGCGCTCCTGTCATTCCTGTACAGCAGCATGAGCCTCTGTCACACGGCCGGACGCCCGATCACTCACTCTGAAACGCTGACTTGTAACTTCGTCCCAGGCATAGATAACACTGTCTACCTTCAACTTATCAAAAACCAAAGCGACTTTTTTCCGTTCTTCCTGTCTTCAGAGGCGCTGTGCCAAAGTTTCTGCCTTTTCAGTCTGACAGTGCTGGAATAGTCTTCGTTAATGAAAACGTTTGTACCTTTCAACTTTTTAGCATTGTGTAATATTTCCCTCTTTTCGTTAAAATTTCCAAGGTTCAGGATGACAGGCCTAGGCCTATCCTCTGTAGACTTTCCCATTCTATGTATGCGTTCGACACTCGTTACAGAAACACCCAGTTTATCCCGAAATATCCGTTCGATCACTTCGCCCCTCAGTTTTTGCTCGTTTTCGTTTGGAGCCTCTTCTAGCCCCCAAATTACCAAATTATTACGCCGACTACGATTTTCGAGGTCGTCAATCTTTCTTAACATGCTGTCCATAGTAGCACGCATTACAGATACTTCCTTTTCGGACTCATCAAGCCTCTTTGTGATCTCAGCCATCCCCGACACAGCTTTTTCTACGTTAGCCAATTTCTCCTTCATTTCCACTATATCCTTCCTGATTTCATTTTGACCGTCAAGGATGGCCTGCAGCTTGGCCGCGGTGTCGGGGCCAGGGTTTGTTTCTATGTCACCACAACACAAAAGTAACAGTGCGATGGTATCACAACACTCAGAAACAATTAAACACAGGGCGTGTGGGCTCGGTAGCACTAGCAAACAGCGACAATCATCACGAATGCAGCTGTAAAATCGATTATCACCAACCTGAGTGTAGAACAAAAGTGAACTTGTCATTCCGTTCATGCCGGTGCCGCCGAGCCCACTGTCGGTACGCCCGAATTCCAGCCACGAAGAAACCGCCCCTTCTGATAATGCCGATGTTCCTGGCGCTTGTCTTGTCATACTCGGGTTCGTGACTCGTAGCCACTCCACAGGAAAAGAAGATCGCTGCTCAAACGAAGCATTTTTGGCAGTCGAATCAGGGTCCCGTGGCACGGTGAAAAGTCCCTCCTCGGATCGTGCTGTTCCCGAACAGAGCAGCAGCACCTGAGTGTAGAACAAAAGTGAACTTGTCATTCCGTTCATGCCGGTGCCGCCGAGCCCACTGTCGGTACGCCCGAATTCCAGCCACGAAGAAACCGCCCCTTCTGATAATGCCGATGTTCCTGGCGCTTGTCTTGTCATACTCGGGTTCGTGACTCGTAGCCACTCCACAGGAAAAGAAGATCGCTGCTCAAACGAAGCATTTTTGGCAGTCGAATCAGGGTCCCGTGGCACGGTGAAAAGTCCCTCCTCGGATCGTGCTGTTCCCGAACAGAGCAGCAGCACCTGAGTGTAGAACAAAAGTGAACTTGTCATTCCGTTCATGCCGGTGCCGCCGAGCCCACTGTCGGTACGCCCGAATTCCAGCCACGAAGAAACCGCCCCTTCTGATAATGCCGATGTTCCTGGCGCTTGTCTTGTCATACTCGGGTTCGTGACTCGTAGCCACTCCACAGGAAAAGAAGATCGCTGCTCAAACGAAGCATTTTTGGCAGTCGAATCAGGGTCCCGTGGCACGGTGAAAAGTCCCTCCTCGGATCGTGCTGTTCCCGAACAGAGCAGCAGCACCTGAGTGTAGAACAAAAGTGAACTTGTCATTCCGTTCATGCCGGTGCCGCCGAGCCCACTGTCGGTACGCCCGAATTCCAGCCACGAAGAAACCGCCCCTTCTGATAATGCCGATGTTCCTGGCGCTTGTCTTGTCATACTCGGGTTCGTGACTCGTAGCCACTCCACAGGAAAAGAAGATCGCTGCTCAAACGAAGCATTTTTGGCAGTCGAATCAGGGTCCCGTGGCACGGTGAAAAGTCCCTCCTCGGATCGTGCTGTTCCCGAACAGAGCAGCAGCACCTGAGTGTAGAACAAAAGTGAACTTGTCATTCTGTTCATGCCGGTGCCGCCGAGCCCACTGTCGGTACGCCCGAATTCCAGCCACGAAGAAACCGCCCCTTCTGATAATGCCGATGTTCCTGGCGCTTGTCTTGTCATACTCGGGTTCGTGACTCGTAGCCACTCCACAGGAAAAGAAGATCGCTGCTCAAACGAAGCATTTTTGGCAGTCGAATCAGGGTCCCGTGGCACGGTGAAAAGTCCCTCCTCGGATCGTGCTGTTCCCGAACAGAGCAGCAGCACCTGAGTGTAGAACAAAAGTGAACTTGTCATTCTGTTCATGCCGGTGCCGCCGAGCCCACTGTCGGTACGCCCGAATTCCAGCCACGAAGAAACCGCCCCTTCTGATAATGCCGATGTTCCTGGCGCTTGTCTTGTCATACTCGGGTTCGTGACTCGTAGCCACTCCACAGGAAAAGAAGATCGCTGCTCAAACGAAGCATTTTTGGCAGTCGAATCAGGGTCCCGTGGCACGGTGAAAAGTCCCTCCTCGGATCGTGCTGTTCCCGAACAGAGCAGCAGCACCTGAGTGTAGAACAAAAGTGAACTTGTCATTCCGTTCATGCCGGTGCCGCCGAGCCCACTGTCGGTACGCCCGAATTCCAGCCACGAAGAAACCGCCCCTTCTGATAATGCCGATGTTCCTGGCGCTTGTCTTGTCATACTCGGGTTCGTGACTCGTAGCCACTCCACAGGAAAAGAAGATCGCTGCTCAAACGAAGCATTTTTGGCAGTCGAATCAGGGTCCCGTGGCACGGTGAAAAGTCCCTCCTCGGATCGTGCTGTTCCCGAACAGAGCAGCAGCACCTGAGTGTAGAACAAAAGTGAACTTGTCATTCCGTTCATGCCGGTGCCGCCGAGCCCACTGTCGGTACGCCCGAATTCCAGCCACGAAGAAACCGCCCCTTCTGATAATGCCGATGTTCCTGGCGCTTGTCTTGTCATACTCGGGTTCGTGACTCGTAGCCACTCCACAGGAAAAGAAGATCGCTGCTCAAACGAAGCATTTTTGGCAGTCGAATCAGGGTCCCGTGGCACGGTGAAAAGTCCCTCCTCGGATCGTGCTGTTCCCGAACAGAGCAGCAGCACCCTGAGTGTAGAACAAAAGTGAACTTGTCATTCCGTTCATGCCGGTGCCGCCGAGCCCACTGTCGGTACGCCCGAATTCCAGCCACGAAGAAACCGCCCCTTCTGATAATGCCGATGTTCCTGGCGCTTGTCTTGTCATACTCGGGTTCGTGACTCGTAGCCACTCCACAGGAAAAGAAGATCGCTGCTCAAACGAAGCATTTTTGGCAGTCGAATCAGGGTCCCGTGGCACGGTGAAAAGTCCCTCCTCGGATCGTGCTGTTCCCGAACAGAGCAGCAGCACCTGAGTGTAGAACAAAAGTGAACTTGTCATTCCGTTCATGCCGGTGCCGCCGAGCCCACTGTCGGTACGCCCGAATTCCAGCCACGAAGAAACCGCCCCTTCTGATAATGCCGATGTTCCTGGCGCTTGTCTTGTCATACTCGGGTTCGTGACTCGTAGCCACTCCACAGGAAAAGAAGATCGCTGCTCAAACGAAGCATTTTTGGCAGTCGAATCAGGGTCCCGTGGCACGGTGAAAAGTCCCTCCTCGGATCGTGCTGTTCCCGAACAGAGCAGCAGCACCTGAGTGTAGAAGAAAAGTGAACTTGTCATTCTGTTCATGCCGGTGCCGCCGAGCCCACTAATATCTACAAATATACATTCTCAGAACACCTGTGCGTGATACGTACCAAGAAAATTTCCGCATCCCTTATTGCTGCAGAGCACCCGCTTGGCCAGTCAATGTGATGAATGGAGTTAATTCCTTAGATATCGGAGTGCCAAAAAGAACAAATGAAAAGAAACGGCTTGACACAAAATCACGGTCTTTTCAGAGAGAATGTGAAAGCAAAGCGCGAATTTTACTGGTGTGCGAATATTCGTGTTTTGAAGCCCAATCAAATTATTATTTTCCTAATATTTTCTTAGGATTCTTCATGGTATTCGACATTGCAAAAAATTCAATACGGGTCATTCCATGTCAAACGTCCCAGACGTTGCGCTCGACCCCTTCCGATTTCTAAAAAAAAATTCATGGCCTTTTGCCCCAATGTTCGTAGCCATGCCCTGAAATATTTTTGGCGAAAAAATTGTTTTGATGACGTGAGCGCGGTTTGAACTTTTAAAAACAGCGTGAAACTAGGCATCACTCAATAATTGATGAAAAATCAGCTTTTTAGTGAAAAACCTAGCAATATTTTTTCTTAAATTTGTACGGCTTTTGACTCACAATGTGGTTGGGCTTGTGAAGTTTTGTTTAATTTAAATATTTTTTAAAACACAACAAAAATTTTGAAAATTTTAACATTTTTGTTATTTTGTTAAAAAATATCTAACTGCTCCCAGGACTTGATATAACTATTTACCGGCTGCCCTGCAGGTATATAATCTATAAAAAATGTTTAAAACCGCGCAATTAAATATCTCGCAGTAAACAAAAATCCTGAAGTTGCAAAAAAGTGCGTTTTGACGCATAAACAGCCGCTTATTTCACCCTGAGGTGGTCCAAGTAAAAATACAAAATATGGTGCGTTTGGAAGAACAATCGATAATCTTTTAATTCTGAAAGTTTAATCAAAGTAATTTTTGTTTAAAGCGAGAAAACAATTTTTGAAGTTGAGCTCTCGCACCACAACCCACGTCGCTTCTTAACGCCTCTTCGCCGCACAGCACGCCACCTGCGACGATAGCTGACACGATTAGGTCCAAAGAAAGAACGGAGTTTTCTGCCGCTTCCCCTTGTCCGTCTTTCCGGCTGCAAAGGAAGAAACGGCGGGTATCGTGTAATAATCGTAGGTGCCGCCAGCGCGTTGCAATAGCAGGCCCGTTGTGCCCTTTGTACCCGAGGGCGGCTCGAAACGCGATGCCTAATACGGGCGGCATCAGTTGAGGTGGACTTCTCCTTAAAAGGAAACGCGATAATATCGCCGCGAAGTCTAGCTGTCACGCATACTGCGGTGAAAAGCGGAACTATTCAGCGACGCAAGAATTTGCCGTTTCAAATCCGATTTAAACACAAACGAGGCGTGAGCCTCCAACTGCGCGCATTCGTTACATCGCCTCGTCGTATGAGATTGCCCGTTCACGGGGCTTTTCTGTTGCTGTCCACATCTGTCCTGACGTCGAGAAGAAGAGTGATTGCGATGTGTACGTAAGAAACAGCTAGCTTACTAGCGGATGCTCTTACCTGGCAGCGCTAAGCATTTGTTGATATCAAGACAGTGGAAGTCCACAGGAGGACACAGCCGCGCAAAACGGTCAAAATAGGAAAAGCCATAAAGCAACAAGAGTAGAAAAAAACCTCTTCCCACCAAGATGTACCCGACAACTCGGGGTCCTGCTTTCTACCTGCGTGCGCACACCGTGACACCGTCGCACGCTTTGCCGGGCTCGACGGTGGCGTGCTGTGCAGGGAAGAGACGCAAGGAACGACGCCAGGTTGCGGCGCGAAAGCTCAACTTCAAAATGTTTTTTCCTCTTTACAACAAAATTACTTTAATTAAGCTTTCAAGAACAAAAGGAAATAAACTCTTTTCTAGAAGTCACCATGTTACCTATTTTTCTTTGGGCCACCTCAAGGCAGAATTGACGGCTCTTTAAACGGCAAAACGCAATTTTGCACAAATTTAGTTTTTTTTTTCTGCAAGATATTTAGTTCTACGGCCTGAAACCTTTTTTGTGTACAGTATACCTACAGGGCTGTCAATAAGAGTATTTACAGTCGCATGCAGCAAAGCCATAGTTTGTAACAAAACTAAAAATATGCTAAAATTCTCATATATTCCTTATTTTTTAAAGCTGCTTCGAGCATACCAAATTCCATGACCATGATCCTTATTACATAGCTGTCCGAATACCGTAGGGTTTTTAGGCAAAAATATTCCAGTGTTCCGTAAAAAAATCTTACTTTCCATCAATTATTGAATGACTCGTAGTTCCACCCCCTTTAACTAGTTCAAACCGCCATCACCCCATGAAATTTGTTTTTCGTCATAAAAATGTGTTAGAGAGGCACCACAAACGTTACGGTGAAGAGCCATCAATTTTATTTTAGGAATCGGAGGTGGCCGTGGGACCTATGACATGGCATGGAGAAGTCCTGGTCACTTGATGCCGCCCGTCGTTTACGCATCGCGTTTCGAGCCGCCCTCGGGTACAAATGGCACAACGGGCGTGCTATTGCTACGCGCTGGCGGCAACTACTATTATTACACGATACCCGCCGTTTCTTCTTTGCAGCCGGAAAGACGGACAAGGGGAAGCGGCAGAAAACTCCGTTCTCTCTTTGGACCTAATCGCGCCAGCTATCGTCGCAGGTGGCGTGCTGTGCGGTGAAGAGGCGTTAAGAAGCGACGTGGGTTGTGGTGCGAGAGCTCAACTTCAAAAATTGTTTTCTCACTTTAAACAAAAATTACTTTGATTAAACTTTCAGAATCAAAAGATCATCGATAGTTCTTCCAAACGCACCATATTTTGTATTTTTACTTGGACCACCTTAGGGTGAAATAAGCGGCTGTTTATGCGTCAAAACGCACGTTTTTGCAACTTCAGGATTTTTTTTTACTGCGAGATATTTAATTGAGCGGTTTTAATTTTTTTTATAGATTATATACCTGCAGGGCGGCCGGAAAATAGTTATATCAAGTCCTGGGAGCAGTTAGATACGTTTTAATAAAATAACAAAAATGTTAAAATTTTCAAATTTTTGCAGTGTTTTAAAAAATATTTAAATTAAACAAAACTTCACAAGCCCAGCCACATTGTGAGTCGAAAGCCGTGCAAATTTAAGAAAAAATATTGCTAGGTGTTTCACTAAAAAGCTGATTTTTCATCAATTATTGAGTGATGCCTAGTTTCACGCTGTTTTTAAGAGTTCAAACCGCGCTCACGTCATCAAAAAAATTTTTTCGCCAAAAATATTTCAGATTATGGCTACGGACATTGGGGCAAAAGGCCATGAATTTTTTTTAGAAATCGGAAGGGGTCGAGCGCAACGTCTGGGACGTTTGACATGGAATGACCCATACATCAAATTCCAGTGCAGCAAGCAACGAATTCAAGTTAATTTCAGGAACGCTGTTCATATGGCGAAATAATCCTCTAATCCTCGGAGGTCTGTGTTCAAACTAAATCAAGCCTGTATTCAGTAGCAGTGTTGAACCGACATTTTATCGGTTAAGTTCGATGTTTTCGATCACGATTTCTGTTTAGTTCCGGTTCAGTTCCAGGCAGCAAATATAACGGTTCGAACCGGTTCGAACCGGTTTGTAGAATTTACAGAAAACCCCGAGACTGGGACGAGAAGGGACGGACAAACAAAAAGTCTCAACTTCAAGTAACGTCGTTGGTTCCAACGAGTAACTTAAGTCTTTGATGTCCATCGAGAATAGTGTGCAATGATTCCCATGAAAAGGCTATAATTCTGCCACCAAGTCATCTGAGCAACGAAGGATTAACGGACTTCCGACATATAAAACATTCAGTGACTTCCGAAGAAGGGACGGCACCAGTTTTTGCCAAGTGCCGTTCTCATTCACCACAACACGAAGAGGAAGGTCCACATTATGGTTCTTCAAGAAAAACCTGATTCCGAAAGTGTCTCTTGGACGTTGGATTCATCTTGGAAACCAAGGACGAAAATTCACTGTCCTTCATTTGTCCGTCCCTTCTCGTCCCAGCCTCGGGTTTTTAGTAAAACGTTTAACCATGCACGACCAGCCCGTTTGCGCCATAACCCTTTGTTCACGGTTTGTACCGCTAAATTGAGAATGTTTTTTCTGCGTCGTTTTCGCAATACGCGCTATTTCAATATTTAAACGAGTAACTATATAGATTTTTATCATTCGTACAATATACTTTTATTTCCAGGTACAAAAAAAATGCCTTAATTAATTCTGACGAAAGAGCAAAAGGAAATCTAGATTAGCATACAGAACGTTGTCTTTATGCTACTCAACATCCATTTGTTTACCTCAGTCGCATATATTTTATATCAATCGAAAGATTATCAGTCTGGTAGGTTGCCTACTATATCCGTGATTGGTACATCTTTGCGTCGCAGTATTAGAAGTTGAAGCCTAGCTGTGGAGTAATTACAGTGAATACAATCTGAACATGTCACCTCCTCGCCATATTTCTCGTGAACGCTAGTTTACGAAATACATTTCACAATATATATCATGACAACGCAACTGAGCTAATAGCAATAATACCTTTAAGAATCTCCCCAATTTTTTTCGGACGTGCCCTTTCAGTCTACTTTTAATAGAAACAATAAGGATCAATCACAACGCTGGATTGTAAGACCAACATTGTTTACACTCAACACCCTCATGCGGGTGAAGAATCATGCAGAAAATAGTGATCATAATTGTACAATCTTATCTATACGCACCTTCGATACCCGATCGAGTCTTACCCTAAAATAGCGGGTTCTCAAGCGACATTTTGAACATTGCACGGCGTTTGAGGTTTGTTCTTGACAGAATGCCTGTCAATATAATTTACATATAAGCCTCCTTGCTAATTGGTGATTTGTGTGATCAAAAGAACAGGGTATTATTTCACACTCTACTCAATACTGCAGCTACTTAATTGGTCACTTTCTGACGGTCTGCTTTCGCAATCATCACAGTTCCGCCACGCGCACTGTGTACTTTGTTTTGTCAAGCCCACAGACATATAAAGTTGTTGTTAATCACATAAGAAAGGTAATTACAGATTTTTATATGTCGTAGAAGTTAAATATGGGTCAGTTACACAATGTTATTTGAATCAGCTACAAAATCAGAAATGTGTTTAAGGCTCTCCCAAATTACTTATTCTAAGTGTACATCAAGATTTAAAAAAAAATATATTTGCAGAGCATATTTAAGATAAGTTGGGGGTGCATTTACTTATGATTAATATCTTTAAGGCAATTGACTTTATTTATATGGAAAATCCTCACACAGTGACTAAATATATATTGATAATATATATATTTGACTGTATGTAGTTCCAAAGCCTCCGCAATACAAACAAAGCCTGCGGTTCGACCATAGAGCCATAGCGTGCCCGATCGCAGATTTAAAGCACGAAGATCTGGTAGCACAGGGCATTTCTCTACGAGCAGGTAGTCAGCGCACAGCTTTTGCTGCAAGGAGGACCCGAAACGTGGTTTTCAAATCCAACGAGAAACAAAGTGGTAGCGCGAAGAACGCGAGGAGCACGAGCGGACATTTCCTCGCTCGGGACAAGTGTGTTTCTGAGTCACGCCGTAGCGGGGCGCCTGTTACATGTCTGCCACTCCCATCCGTTGTCTTCCACTCTACCTTTTCACTCTCGGAGGCCGCGTCTCGTGGAGATCTGCCAGGCTTTGTCAGTATAGGGGTGTCTATGGTAGTTCACATAACCGCTTGAGACCGACACGGGAAGACGATACTCGGCAATAATCCAGTTGAGTCAGCGGAAACGTTCTTTTTTGTTTGCTCTTTGACAGTGTGAAACGCTGGGTCATGGGGTATGCCGAAAACGACTGTGCTTATATATTAGGTCTGAAGGCAAATTCACTGAATCTGCGGAAAGAGAAATAATAAATGGTAGTGCTCTAAATTACTCCACGAACACCTCCTTACCGCAAAAAAACGAACACATAGAGATGTATGAAATTATGTTCCTAATTGCATGTGAATAGCGCGAAGGACAGACAATATAATTATAATTTCAATCACATTTGGTTATCGGCATGCACGAGTTTGAATCTTAACAAATACTATTTCGGTCGACTGAAGTTATATTTAGTGTTACGTGTACTTAATTCTTCTGGGAACTCATTTTACAACTCTGTGCTTTATCAGTCATGCGATCTCTAACATTTTATTAGGCTGCCGCATTTCATCGCGAGATTGCTGTATATACTGCACAACTTTGCAATTTGGACATCCACTTTGGTTAGTGTTGATCACATCGCATTTCAACATAAAACTGGACTGTTTAATATGGTTTGCACGTGGCATTATCGAACCTTATGATGGTAGCCCTTGCGATTTGTTCTTCCTGAGAAAATCAAATCCGGTATTTCAAAATGCGCGCTGTCGAAGGTTTGCGACCAGTGCAAGCCATGTATTTGATAGACAACAAATAGTCTTGCTTGGTGCAGCGTCATGAGGAACGGTTTGAGCGCCTGGCATAAACGAAAACACGCTTTCTGGCAGTAGTGTTTTTGCTAACAAGGTAATTACCGGGTCCACGCTTTCTGGTCTGTACCGAAGGGCGGACCAAAGGGAAACTTTAAAAAGCAATCTGTTTTTACCCCCCCCCCCTCCCTCTTCTTTTTTAATTCTCCTTCAGAATAATACTTTTTATTCCTGGGGACTCCCCCGTCCATTTGGGAGTGTTACTTCTACAATTATATTTGTTTCATTAGTCAACAGTGATCCTCGATTTCTTTTATTTTGCACACCAAAACTGCGAAGCTTAGATAGAAATACAGAGGTGGTCAAAGCTTGAGGACAAATTAAGAACCACACTCATGTCAGACTAAGATCGCCTACCTAGTGCGGCTGTCCCTCTGAGGCCACTCGGATATTACTTTTCAGGTGCATTTCCCGCACTACACTCGCAGTTTGATATATCGCCAGATTATTAAGTCACATTTAGTCTTTTCGATGCTTCTATTTTCGGGGACAACTTTTTGAGTTAGTTTAGCGGCAACAAAAACGTGCTTGGTGCCTCAATGATATGTATATGTAAAATAAGTTGCTTCACCAATTTTTCTAAATATACAAAATACCACTAGGAGCTAATTCCTGAAGTTTATAACTTGCATAAATACCCATTAAATTTTCGCTCCGCTCAAGGGCCGACGCAAAAAAATAAAGGAAATCAACACTTTCCCCTTTCTCAACTCTCTACAGGAGAAGTGGCCATTTGATCTCACGCTATTTATGTACCTTCAGTTGTCATCACGCTCATGCACTTGGGTCGGCAAAGAATAAACATAGGTTGAGCTTTAGACATTGTTAGGCTTCGGCTATTCTCATGTTCGACTGAACACGAGCTATTACCTGAATGTTTGGCGATTCTGATTTTCATGAACCACGGCCCTCGATTCGGGCTCATAACAATCGAGTAGGTCATGGTACCACATTATTCGCGGTGATATTTTGTGATGTCATATGACATCATGCGTCAAGAATGCTAATAAATCTAGCGAATTTCTGGATTTCTGTTGTCTTGATGCAGTGGGTCACGTGACTACGTCACGTGGCCACGGGACGTGGCATTACCTGGCAGTGTGTCTTCACATCATGACGTCGCGTGAGCACATGGGACATGATTAATCATAATATCAATACAAAGGCGGATCGAAAACCTACAATTCCTCATTCATTGCAATTAGGTATATGACAATATGATGACTACATAGAAATGCACCTGCCAATTAGTTTTCATCAAATATTCATTTTGTAATAAAAGAAATACAGTGATCTTTTTTAATCGGTTGCGTTATACTTTTTACGGTTCAGTTACAGATCAGTACCGAGAAGGCCAGCGATCTTTTTTTGGTTCCGTTCCCTTTCGGGCCAGCTAAAAAGGACGGTTTGGTTCTGGTTTTCGGCTCCGTTCGGTTCCGGTTGCGATTCGACACTCTGTTCAAAACCATAGACTAACGAACCATTTCAACAGAAAGTATTTGTTTCTTGTGTTCGAATGAAGTAGTCTTGCTTCCAGCTTCTTGGAAGCACTCCACGAGAACATTGAAACCACGCACGTCGCAATTTTGAGTCAAAGCTCCTGGCGTCATTGACCTACATCCAACTCTTTTCATTTTAATGCTATTCTCGGTCGTTACGTCCTTATTGTGAGAGATTGTTTTCAAAAGGCATGCAACGGATGCTCATTGAACCGCCTTTATCCTCCAACATTTCGCGCACCGCCGATACGAGCGAAGTATCGGTGCCATATGGCGCAGGACGCCGCGCAATTAAAACAGTTAAGCTGCAATCCGTTCATCCATAAAGAACGCAGTTCCTCGATTCCTGATTCGTTATCCGGCGTTCTTATCGTCTAAAATGGCAATCTCGATTGCCGCAGAGCAATAATAAACTGCTCGGCACTCGTCACGACCTACGTTTGTTAAACTCTCAGTGGTCATAGTATTTCTTCCGTGTGCCCTGTAAAATATTTAACAAGTTTTTTTTTTCTTTGCTTATGTATTCGATTCTTTTTTGTCGCGTGTGTATTGCGATTATTGTATCTCTTTTTGTTTGTATTCTGTTTGACATTTTGCATTTTTGGCAACTATTCCCTCATATTCGACGCAAAAATCCGGGCTCCCATTACACTACGCACACACCTTAAGTATTTCTTTTTCGTGCGCCAATAATGTATTTTATTCAAAACGTATTCTGCTCCTAATAAGTCAATTGATGAGTTTTTGAACAATAGTGATAATATTCCACATTTAGCTGTATAAAAAGATAGACCCACAGAGTTTTTTTATTATTTTATAAAAATATGATACATGAGTGCATGCATAACACAGCCTTGCCTGCATCTTTTTATTTTTGACTGAACGCCGCTACTGCTCATAGCTGAAGCACATAAAATCGTAACTACACTTGATAATTCTGATTGGAAATAAACACTATTATATTTTGTCTGCCAACGATTTTTGTGGGATCATGCATCCTGAAGGTATTACGTCGTTTTATCGGTGTAAGCCACATAAAAGTAAATTGAATCAGAGTGAAAGGCAATGTTACCCTAGCTACTTTTTATTTCATTTTTCGTTTTCTTCAATATCGATACCCTCAAAAAAAAAAGGAACTTCTAACGTTGAAAAAAAAATAAAAAACATTAGAACCTCTCGTCTGTGAAGTCCTTTTTGCAATATTGCGGGCTCAAATGTTTATTTTGCTTCCTTATCCCATATACACTTCCCCTCACTACGAAAACAATGACAAGGCAGGCTCTATCCGGTGATATTTCCGCAGGAACATGTCGGATTTCCAATGGCTTGTAGAATACAGTTAACGTTTTGTGGCGTTTTTACTTTGCCTGTATAGTTTTTTTCTTGTTTAATCAAAAACATATTGGATGTCCAACTGTCGGGCGTTCCAGACAAGCCCAAAATTTTCTCAGCTGTCCTTTTTTGTGAGCTCCGGCTCCAGCTTATTAAAGCAGAAGATATCTCGTATGTCGGAAATTATACGTTGACGTGATGCTTGCAACAGGGATCTGAACGTTGCTATTTTTGTACCACACCCGAGGAAGCTTGGGCATTAAAAATTAAGAATGGCGAGTAGCCGTGCGACGTTCGCAGTTTTTTAAAGGTTATTATTCTGTGAGATATTTCCTCAGATATTGTTCGAAAAAATAAATATCGAAAGATAAGTAATATTACACGTCGTGCAGTGACTTTGACATGAAAATGTTTAAGGCTCGGTTATAGTTTAGTGAGGAAGATGAGTTATTTGTGGTGTTCAGCGTTATAACGTTGGAATAGATCTTTTTCGTGGAGTCCGCCATGTTGACTTTTGACGTAGCTGAGTATGTGGCAAAATAGCAAATAACTGTTTTTGCCGGTTCTAAGGACCTATAATTTAAGAGGTCCGCGCCAATAGTTCAACTTCATTCTTGGCTCTACTTTTTCTTGTATTTGTGCTTAAAACGTTTACCTTAGTTTTTGTCACCCAGCCTAACAACTTCATATTTCAACATGGTAACCGTCAGACAAAAACGGTGCATATTCCGATAAATAATGGAGCCCAACAGATGAAGCAGGCAACTAACGGTGGAATCTATAATTACACGCTCTCCTCGCAGCACCCATTAACCTGAATGTATCCATCAAGATATGCGCACCATCAGAGTTAGAATATGTATTACGGCGGTTGCTTTATTGTGCCTAAAAACTTCACAAGTTGCGTTATCGCGAAATGCGTAAGTCGGTCAGTCCGTAACCTGCTCACAATCCTTAAAAAAATGTGCAACTGGTGCCAGGGATCGAATACCGGTCACCGTCACGGAAGCCTAGAGTACTGATGTCTTAGCTACAGACCAAGCACGTAGGAAACCGCAGCAGCAGAAGCAGCTTGTGCGATAAAGCGCGCGGGTGTGAGAGGGGCGGAAATGCCATCGAAGATAGGAAAGGAAACAGGTGGTTTAGAAAGAGTGACCGTAAGGAGGAGAAAAGTGGAAAGGGTGGGAAAGCGCCCTTCCCTTCTCTTGGTGACTCAGAAAATTCAACTGCAAAAGCTTTGTATCTGGATGTTGCTAAAGGGAATCGCGCGCACCGTCAGAAAGAGACAATGGTGTGATGTAATATGTTTCCATACAAAATCCTGCCCTAGGTACCACCTGAACTAAGAGTCACCACCCACCTCGTAATTCTATCGCAATTAAACGGGTTTAACAGAACGAGTAAACGTGCAGTATTGTTTTTTTAAATGACGTCCTAGGCCGCGAGTCTTGCAAACTTTTATACAATGTTGAAGGGCAGCTTCCGGAATTCGCATTATTTGGCAGGTCTACGTATAGAGGAGAGACACGCCTAACTATCACTACCTCTAGAAACCAAAGATATACTTGTTCAACAAAAAACTCGCAATAAAAAATTTACTAATTGTAAATAAAAATCACAAGAAGATCTATATATGGATTCTTCGAAAATGCGTTAGCATGACCTTTGCGAAACGCACACACGCTACCCTTTTCAAATCGCTAAAGCTGACCCCTTCACTTTTTTTTTTTTACTTTCACTTTAGGCGTTTTGTTTTGCTTCTTCTACTTTTTGCTGCCTCTTTTTGGCCTTGTTACGGGGTCAGTGTTGAGGTGTTAGGAAGCTTTAAGTCAAACTCAAAATGTATTCAAGAACGGAATATAGCTATGCAATTTGTTGTTAAAATATTGTGCCGCGTTCACTCTGGATGACATTATAACATTAGAGCTTTACAGTATTAGAAAGTTGATATCGACGATAAAAATAACAAGTTTTGCTAGCATCGGTCATTATAATATTGTCTCGAGAACTCAAAGAAATTTTAATTAACTGTCTCAAATATTACTAGCCTGCGTCCCAGCCCTGGAACTATTATACAGCTCAGTCACTTGGCATTTGTTTATTTAAGAATAATACTACTGTTTATTACACACACAGCACAGCACACACACACACACACACACACACACACACATATGTGTATATATACGTATACTATATATATATACACACGTACGTATATATGTGCACATGTGTATATGCACGTATATATGCTTACGTGTCATTCTATCGTGTGTATTTTGTGTGAGTTATGTTATGCTGTGTGGTGGTGATTATCGGCAGGGGGACAATGACCTAATCACAATATCAGAATAGTCAATTATGTAAATCGTAATTAAACTTTAATTATTCGACTTGAACTTATGTTTTCCAAATAGAGCTCTGCTCGCGCCCAAAAGCACGAAATCAGCCTTCAGAATTTGAGCTCGTGACAAGCGTAGATATGAAGCCTCGCGAGCATGTCAGGTAGTCTTGTCAGACGCTCTCTCGTTTCGTATCAATCACCCCTGCTTTATCTACTGTCATTTTTCACTCTAATACGGCTCACAGTTCATGAAACTATTATTTAGTTCTATTACGCATTTCCCTAATTGTGAAACCTATGTCCATCTAAAGCTAATATCGAACTGTTAATGCTTAAGCACTATGTTTATCCTCTAACAGTATCATGTAGTGCTAACGCCTTACTGTTTTTCTTCTTACACCGGCCTAACATTTATATATATATATATGTCTCATTATATATATATCTACTATATATGCATAATATGCTAAGTATACATATGCATTGCTGGCGTCACATGTAACCTTTTAGACAGTTATAAATAATAGAATATTACATTCACAATTTTCAAACATGTTTTGACCGTATTCGGTGTTGTAAACGTTGCGAAATTTCTATATTGATAAATATATAACTTACATGTTGATAACATGCGTATCACATCTTACACACGCCTTAAGAAAATATAAAACGTTGCTGTTTAGCTTGTGGATACGTTAATCAGTGAGTTTCAGTAGATCGTTCCAATAACTTTGATAACGCTATTTCATACTCCGCCGACGCTTTGGAGCTTGCATCGTGTCGTTTTCGGGTGTCTTTCTCGGAGGTATCAAAATGTTCTACGAAAACTCTATTACAGTTAACTTCTACAAACACTTTCACTAGAAGTTCGGTCAAGTGCCTCAAGAAAAGGTTCGTATTTTTTAAGTATTTTAAAGCTTCAAAACAGAAAAAATATGTTTGTGTGCCAACTAATTTTCTGTTTTTCTAAAAATGAAAATTTATAATATTGACATAAAAGAGCACGGATAATGGTTGAAATCATATTTCCTTTGTCTAGCCTCTTATATATTTCAAGTTATCTTATCTAACGTTTACATAAAAACTAAATATTGAGGCAGTACAAGTATCGATATTAAAGAAAGCAAAGTTTCAACCAGTCTTCTTCATGCAAGTGCCCTCTGAGACGCTTAAGTTTTTCTAATACAGTGAATTGATAAAATTACAGGAGTACCTTTGAGAGTGGAGCGCGACAGCGGAACGTCATAGACATATGAACTCCCGCTTTCTCCGAAGCCGTTCAAGTGTGCACTGCCTGGCCTAGTCAGAAGCGTGCTCTGGCTCGTGGGTTCGAACGCCACTTAATATACATCAAAATTACTTCAAATAATACTACTTCAAAAGGCAATTAAATCAATTTGTAAAGGAAAACCATTTGAGATATGCGGGGACCTTCGATTCGCGATGCTTGTCATGTTTTTTTTTTATTATTATTTCATTTCAAGCGTAACGTCACGTTTGACGTGAACGTTGTGGGTTGTTTAAAATTTGCGCACGAAGATATGGGGCTGTGACATCATGACTCGATTAGCCAATCTTGGATTTTAACGCACCCCACTGACGCCGGCTTCTCTGCCACACGAGCTCTTTCACGCTATTGCTGTATCGGATTCGCGAAATTCAGCACCCTCATGATGCATGCACGCAGCTGGCAATATATTTCTTGCTTTCTATCTTCCTTTCACTTACACGTTATAAATGCGATACCTGTATAAACCTTGATACGTTTTGTTGCTTGGAATGTGCTCGCCGCGGCAGCTCTGTCTCAGACACGAAACATAAAGTCAGAAGTGGGTGACCATGCTCCCCGCCAGTGAAGAAGCAACGCCATGAATCTTTCAAACCACCGGAGCGCCTGCAGCTGATTGGTGACATTGCAAAGAACTGGAGACTCTTCAAAAAAAGTTGGAGCTGTTTCTGACTACTGCAGTGCCAGGCGGGCAGCCGATTCCAGTGCCCACAAAGACCGCTCTACTGCTAAGCGTAGCTGGGAACGACGCCTTGGAGGTGTACAGCTATTTCGACTTCAGTGCGAGAGAGACGGCAGGGTTATGCCAACGCCGTCGGTAAGTTTGATGGATACTTCGCACCTCATCTAAACGAGGTACATGAACACTATCTGTTTCGCGGATGTCTGCCAGAGTAAGATGAGTTGCCACTTCAACATCATGAAGCACTCGATGATATGGGACGAGATTGTTTTTGAAACAAACAATGACAGAGGCCGACAGAAGTTTCTGCGTGGTAATGCGCTGATCATAATCAATGCCGAAGAAACATTCAAGGCGGCCGAGTTGACTGCTGCACAGAACGAGCTTTGGGCAAGAGAGCAATATGTTGAAGCAGTGAAGACACTTCCAAGAATCGAATCACAGGCAGCAAGGGGCAATGTCTGGGCGCATGAACGACACGTCCACGCCGTGAAGACGCAGTCGAGTAACAACGAGCTACTTGAAGAGTTTGAGTGTCGTAGGTGTGGCCGAAGACACGACCCTCGAAACTGTCCTGCGTTCTGGTGCACTTAAGGAAGATGCGGAGGCAAGAATAATTTTGCTGTACGCTGCAAACAGAACAAGCAAGTTACCAAGATGAATAGTGGCGAAACCAAAACCAGCGTCGAAGATTTTGAGATTATCGACGTCAAGGTAAACGGTGTTGAGCGCCATTAGGACTGGCTGGTGAATGCACAAGTTGCGGACAGGGAGCTCCAACTCAAGGTGGACACAGCTGCTCAAGCCAGTCTTGTGCCGTACTGCGTGTACAGAAATTTGTAACAAAGGATGCAGCAGAGGCGAGAGCAAATCTTTGCCACTTTATTAGGACATAGAAATCATCAAGCATCTCGGCATTGCAGCAATGAAAGCCACCATACCCAACCGGTCATCTGACATCGACTGTTTTGTTGTAAAAAAAGGACACCAAAGAATACTGAGCCTTCACGCCAGTGAACTACTAGGATTTCTAACTCGCTCGGTCAACGCTGTGAGGACTAATGACCGTGAGCAAGAGTTGAAAAGGTTTTCTCAAGTTTTCGCCGGCACTGGGTGTCTTCACCCCCAATACAAAATGGTGCTGTAGGAAGGTGCCCTTCCATCGTCCAGATGATCGGGCGTGTGCAGCAAGCCTTACAAAAGCCACTCCGAAGGGAACTCGACCGAATGATGAAGGCCGGCATCGTGACCAGAGTTGAGGAACCGACGGGCTGGGTGAGTCCCTTAGTAATTGTAGCTAAAAAGAATGGCGACCTAAGATAGTGCATCGACCTGAAGAAAGTCAGCGAATATCTGAAACACCAACATTATGAGATGCCGTGGCGAGAAGACAACGAGGCACAGAACGCCGCAGCAATATATTTATCTCACGTAGACGCGAGTTCAGGGCTACACCGAATTACACTTGACTAGGAAACTGCAGAAATCTGCACATGCACAACTCGTTTTGGCCTCTATTGTTTCTAAACTGCCATTTGGAATCGCGACTGCCTCGAAAGTCTTCCAAAAAAAAAAAACACGAGTCAGATATTTGACGTGTTGGCGGGAGTACCCGTTTATGTCGACGACATTTCGATAGTATGGCCACCTGACACAACATGATGAAGGGCTCGAAGTGGTCATGGAAGCTGCGCGCCATGCAGGTCTTACATTAAACGCAAAAAAGCGCGAAATATGGGTCACTTCTATTTCCTTCTTGGGTGAAGTTATTTTCGTAGGAGGCATACGACCAAGCCCGCCACTGTGTGTGCCGTGATTGACAAGCCAGCACTTTCATACAAGCAAGGAGTGCCGTGAATGTTAGGTGTAGTTAATTACTTCTGGTGGCTCTTGCCTGAGATTGCCGAAATAACGCCACTAAGGTGACAGCTGATAATGAAGGACGCTGTATTCGACTGGAGCGAAAACCGCGCGAAGGCATGGAACCAGCTGTACAAATGGCTTAACGCGGAACCTGTACTGGCCATATTTTACCCTGAAAGAGACCCTAATATAACCGTGGATGCTTCCAGGAACGGCAATGGGTCAGCTCTTATGCAGCGTCTTGGAAATTCATGCAAACCAGTTGCTTACGCTTCACGGGTACTGACAGACGCCCAGAGAAGATACTCGCGGAGGAAAAAAGAGACGATGGCAACGGTGGGGGTAGGGGGGTGAAAGGTTTCATTATTTCGTTTACGTAAGTAAGGGCATTCTTGAAACCGATCACCGCCCGCTGATATCTATGTCGAAAAAGAAAAATCGCCAAAATTCCGCCGCGGCTACAGCGTTTCTTCTTTGGCCTGCTCAACTAAGATTTCCACCTGCTGTTCATTCCAGGAATACAGCTGGTGTTGGCTGACATGGTATCGCGAGCTCTGATCAGCTCTCCCAGGAAGGACCAGGTGAACAAGACGTGGACGTGCATGCCGTGAGTGTGGCTTCCTCGCTGGTCAGCGAGCCGACTCAGGTGCGGTTGGCAAAAGAAACGAGCACCGACAGGTATTTGAAGAGCGTAATCGAATACCTGAAAGACACAGGACGGCTCGGGCGAAAGCAGGCTCTTCTCAGAGGAATTATCAGTTATAAACGATCTGCTGCTCAAAGGTGGCAAGTTTGTTATCACTGAAAGAGTGGGTCCGGAAACAGTGCGCAGAAGACCTGACGTACACATCGGACTTACTAAGTGCAGATCACGAGCACGCCCCATCGTTTTGTGGCCAGGTCTTAATAAAGAGGTCGACAACCTGGGGAGCAAATGCCCAGTTTGCAAAAAGTACGCTTACAAAAACCCAGCGAGCCTCTCATGAGGCGTCCTGTTCCTGAGCAAGCATGGTACAGAGTCGGTGCCGACAGTTTTGAGTAGAACGGAAGTCATACCTGTGCGTGTACAACGCGTTATCAAACTTTCCGGAAGTAGCATTGCTGCACTATACTTCATCCGCTACAGTTGTTGACACACTGAGTGCTAAGTTGGCCAGATATGGCATACCACTGGAACTGTGTACACATAATGGGCTGCAATTCTACAGTCGAAAATTTGGGATCTTCGCAAAAAACTACGATTTTAAGCAAACAACTTCAAGCCCAAGGTTTTTCCGCTCGAATGGCCTGGAGAAAAAAAGGGCCCAATTTGTTAAAAGAATACTAGAATACTAAAAAAAAGGCAATAAAAAACGATTTCTAAACTGAACTTCTGAGTTACAGATTCAGTTCCTTGAAACACGGCAAGTCCTTGGGAGAGCTACTTCAAGGACACAAATTTCGGACATCATGAAGAGGCCACCCACGGTTGTGCTGAAGCGGCAGCAGACACTGCCGATGAGGCGGCATCTTCCGCCTTTACAAAAAGTAGCAGCTTCCAGGGAGACACGTGGGCGATGAAGGCCTAGGTAATCAAGAGGACGCGCCCTAGGTCTTACCAGGTTGTTACAGAAAACGACAAAGTTTAGCGACGTAACCGCCAGCATTTGTTAGCGAGGAATCAACTTATCGACAACTCTGACGAATACTCGGCGGACGAAGCAAGCTTGAACGACGTTCCAACTGTGCGACATCAACCACGCGCCGGCAGCACGTCCACGGCCACACCAGTGTTATGGTATTCACGCAACAGACGAGCACAATTGATTTCTTTTTCACAAATTCGTGAATTGATTTTTTTTGTGCGTCATTCTAGCGCAGCTTTCTGTTTATCTGTGCAAACAAAGTTTTTGTTTACGTACGTGCTCCCGAGCTGACGGAGCGCATTAAGCTAGATTTCCCAGAATAAATATTTATTTACGTTTTCGTTTTTTTTTATTTCTTGTATATTCGGTTGTTTGCATAACAGCTTGCTGAAAATATGTTTCCGGATTACGCGTTTCTATTTTCTGAAGACTTGGACTGTATGCTCGCAGTTTGTAGAAAGACTCATATTTTGGCGTGTTTCTTTCTTGGCCCTGAATGATGAAAATATAATTTTCTTTTCCAATCAATTTGTCGGTTCGATACTATACACTTCCAATACAACTATAAAAGCTATAGTTAAAGACATAGTTCCGCATACATGTGCAGAAGAAATGGAACGCAATGTCGAAAATTCGGTTAAAGGTTTCACAGCGCAAACAGACAAGGACGATAGGAAATAGCACAAACGACAAGGACAGGCGCTATATACTCTCAACTGATTTATTGCAGGGCCTTTCAACGCTTATATGAACAACTCATCTGCCATTTGAGATATCAAAAAACGCCAACAGCCGATAAACACTTTACAAACACCCATCTAGATAAGTCACTTCTTTATCTTGTTGGCTACCAGATGGCGCGCTGAGGCACTTGTCATTCTTCTTTTTAATAAAGAAAGCCTCTTTAATCTCCCGCTTTTTTTCCCCTCTTTGCTTAAAAGTCCGTCAGCGTGCCATCGGTTAGCCTACTAGATAAAGAATTGACTTCTCTAGATGAGTGTCTCTAAAATGTTAATTGACTGTTGGCGTTGTTTGATACGTAAAAGGACAGATGAGTTGTGCATATAAGCATTAAACTGTCTTGAAATATATCAATTGAGGTTAGCACCTGTCCTTGTCGTTTGCGTTATTTTCTATCGTCCCTGTCTGTTAGCGCTTCTAAACCTTATATTTACGATGAACCAACTAGCTCGAATCAAAGTTTTAATGTAGAAAGTTAGTTCGCGCCTGCCAAATATCATGCACATGCAAACATATAGATATATTTGGATAAAATGAACAAAATATAATAGCTTATATAACAAAGCTACTCTATTCCCGATTTATGCTAGCGACATAAATATCCTTTACAGGGTACTGCGAACGCCAGATAATATAGCAGCCAAACACCCCCTGTATAGCAAACGAAATCTGTGTTAAAACACAATGCGAAAGAGGTTTTGCAAAAGCTTCAGAAGACACAGCAAGTCTGTAGGTAAAAACAAAGAGTAGAATAGACGCTCTGCAACAACAGAAGCGTTCGTAAGCCCTTAGACATCGTCAACCGGATCCCTAGATATCCCCAAGGGACTTACTGGGGAAAGCGGAAGAAGAAACAGCGGTCCAAGGACCTATTTACACCGGCATTTGCACGGAAAAGGAGGTAGGAGCGGTGAGCTTTCAAGACGAAAGCGACACCGAAATCTTTTTGGTTGTGAGATAATTCACTATCGCAAACTTTCGCGAACACACAGCTGGAGCAGGACAGGTTATAACATAGATATGATTCCTGTTCCTTTTTTGTTGTTGTGATTATCATAAATCAATTTTTATGAAACAATAAAGGTTTTGCTGTTCAACTGAAAAGAAGGTGAATATCATTTAAAATATATATTGCGAGAATGACTGTTATTTGCAAGTTATCGCTGAAAATCGCGTGTCTGTTTTAATTTTACACTTTTCATGACCTGCTGAATTTAGTAGAAAATCACAGTATCGTTGCACCGTAACTGTGCCGCATGACGGCATTTCAGATGGCGCCACAATTTCCATACCAAATGTAGCGAACGAATCATCTGCAGGATATGGTGGAAAGGGGTCTGTAAAATTTTTCGACAGAACTTATTCACTACAATTAGCGGAGAGTGTATCCTCTATGGGTTAGCGTGAATTTAGTGACACGCGAATTTATGGTGCCGCGTGACGTCAAAAGGTCAAGTAATACTTGCAGTTAGCAGCGCCTCTGCTCTCACAAGAGTTTACACACAGGGTCTGACTGGAATCAAGACATTTTATAAGGCAAATTAACGGTAATAAATAGTTAAACAGTTATCAATTTAGAAAATCTCAGCCCTCAAGAATAACAAAATATATTTATGTTTTACACAAAAGTGGATGCCATCAACATTAGCCTATTTACTGGTAGTTATTAAATCACTCGACTCTGCGTATACTAATTGTGCGGAGCTAAACAAAAACGAACATAGCCGAATTTCTGGGAGGAGTATACTTATTCCGGTTGGCTGAAATGTTTGCTTACTCTCACTGCCAAGTACCAACTGTGGTACCTCAGAAAATTGATTTATACGGAATCTATATTTCTTCTTGATCGCTTTGATGAAATGAAAGATCACTTGTTCCTCAACTAAATGAAAAATCTGCCGAAGATGTAGTGAGTGCAGTAGCTTCAGAACTACATATTCGAGCCCCTAGTCAAATTAAACTGCGAACGACTTAAGAACTAGAAGTCCTTAAAAGCGTTCAATTACTTCGTGAAGGGCAAGGTATTGGCAATGGTCACATACCTACCCCAGGCGCCGACGACACGCACCGAGCTTCCCTCAAAGGTGCTTGATTTGGGTCCTGGTTTTAGCAGAAAATCTTAAGAACATTTTTATTGCGCTCTTGTAAGAGCGACGCGAGTCTCTGTAATGCACAATTTTCTAAATTCTTGAATTGCTTGCTTTTGTATTCAAGGTTGCATTGCCTCAGTACCGTGTCACCTTATATTTATACTTTACTGCGAGTATGCACACGAGCTCGTTAAATACTGACGTTCATTTTAACCCTGGAGAGATTCGTGTTGTCCTGCCCTTCTTTTCGCACACTCTCCATTGGTTAAAAGTGTCATTTATGCGTGGCGTAAAGGCCCGGTTGGCAAACATCGTTGTACAAAGTTGGGTCGGTCGTGGCGCCGCAGGCGTCGCATCATCGCGTTTATCGCGTGGCGCCATATGTCGGCAGCTCATCGAAGCAGGCTAGTACAGCCTGCTTATGCCGTCCTCCTGCGATCACCTAGGATCGGCGGCGTCCGTGGCGTCCCTCTACTCGCGATATTCGAAATAACTTCACTTGTGACATTTTGTTCGTTCCCGTGCGCGTCGTCAACTTAAAAGCACGACACTGGAAAATATCTAGAGCGTCGCTTTTGCTCAATTCCTCGCTATGCTACAAAACAAAAATTTTAACAGGTTTATACCGGTGCCCGTGAAATATACCCCTTACAGGATCGAACCTTCGTTTAGCCGTGTAACCATGCCTGCCCACCAGTTTGATCAAACTGCTCTCCGGCCTATTCAACCTGTTCACCGGTCTAGAACGAAGCCGTATTCGACTCTGTTCACAACGCATAGCGGCTTGGCGTACCCGTTTGAAACTGCTGACTGCTTTGGTTAAACTATTCAAAGCACATTCAAACTGTTTAAATTGTCGAGCGTAAGCGTATGCCGACCTGTTCACACCGCATAGCGCTGTGGCGAACTGGTTTGAAGGGAGAGAAAGAGAGAAGAGCGGACGTGAATGCTTTCTTTTGGCGTCTCTAGGCGTCACCAAACTTTGAAAGCTCGTTGACTCCGACATTGGGAGCGCCGAGAAAATCTCCGGGAAGAGGAAGGCAGTCGTTGAGGATAGTAGGAGAGACGACGTGCGTGGTCGACGGAAGGCAATCGGCAGGTGGACAAGGAACGACGCGATACAAAGGGAGGTATCTTCAACATGGACGACGCTCATTCTACAAGACTGTAGAGGCATTGTGAGTGTTCGTCGGCCAAGTCCTGAAGGTAACCAAGCTGGACGCAGCGCAAGCTACGAGGCACAAGTGGGACTGTGCGTGTTCGTAGGCCGTGTCTTGAGATTATTCTAATCTCACCTAGGAATGCACGCCTCGGCCACATGCCAAATGTACAATCTTGCTCCCCGAACTTTAACTCCGCGCTTTGCTTTCGCTAATTGCATTGTTTAATTAATCTGTTGTCGCGTGTATAGTTTGAGGTCTTGCCATAATCATCAGTTTGCCGGACGTCCACATGTACTTCATGGTGTTCACCACTTGACATTGTTTAAACAATAGTTTGATGAGTGGCGGAACGCGTAGGGGTGGTATCTCTTCGGACAACAGAATACCATCGATTGAGTAACTTCCGTATCCATTGGGGTTTGCCCCATCCTCTAATAAATGCGTACCGAAGAAAGTGACAAAGACTCTTTATTTGCGTGCGCTTGGTCGACCAATTTTAGACTACTCATTTATGTGTCAGTCCAGTCGATGGCCATATAACACATGTTGCTCATTTTCATCCACCTTTAGTTGATTCATTTTTCGTTCCGCCTGGTCAGCATATTTTGCGCAGCCAGAGTTACTTCTTATGCAGGAAAGGGCATTGTTTTAGCATGTATTCTTATCTACAGTGTTATGCCTGCAATCCGGTTTTGAAAAACGAATATGTCGACGCAGCGACTGAAGCGTTTACTGAAGTTCTGTTGAGCACCATGTTTTCGTGGGATGTAAGGTGTTGTTGACGAAAGAAATTGCATTACCACAGGCTTTTTTAAAAAGTGGGGTTTGAAAAAATGGTTCCTAAAGTACAGTCAATATTGCTATTTAGCAAAATGGCTCTTCAAGAATGATGAAAAAAGTTCATGTATATCTGACCGAGTCGGCTCTTTACCCAAACCAAAATGATATTCCGAAATTCGTAACCTCTTAAAGAATCAAACATTGCGATAGTGTTCCTATTTTCCGTGATAGTTCCGGCTCTACGTCGGATCCCGCGAAGAAAGTTGCAAATACGTTAGCCAAGCATTTCAAATCATGTTTTAGAGCGCAGCTCTTAGGCGCCCGTTCCCGGCCAGGCGGCGTCGCTGTCGGCGTTGGCGTCGGCGTCGGCGTCGGCGTCGGCGTCGCCGTCGGCGTAACCGCCCCTAGGTCACGTGACCCCCAGGTCAAGTGACTCCCCTTCCCCCCCCGAGGTCACGTGACCCCCCAGTCATGTGCCCCCCGGTCACGTGCCCCGAGGGTCGCGTGACAACCCCCCTCCCTGAGGTCACGTGACCCCCCCCCCCCCCGTGCCTTCCCCTCCTCATCAAGAGCTGCGCTCTAATTTGGCGTTACGGGGAGTTGTAAACGGCTTTCATTTTTTCATCATAGAGTCCAACGCGAAGTTTGTTTCATCATGCGCAAAAACACTCCATGTTTTTTCTTTTGTTTTGTTTAAGCTTGCGAATGGGGTCGTCGGCTGGTGTTCTTTTAGGCTCGATTTGTTTCCATGCCCCATCACGTTCGAGCCGTAGTCAAAGCCTTTTTACCCACTTTTTTTTACATCAGTGTTGATATAAATCCAAGCGGAATTTAACAACGTTGATTCTTCACGGCTAGACATGTTTAGTGACATGTCAACGTTTAGTCGCAATCTTGAAGGAATATTGCTTGCATAGTTTGGTCAAAGTAAACTTGTGAATGCTTTTTGCATTTAGCACTTTTTTTCTGTAGATTTATTTTGGGGTGTAGGCTTTCCTGTGTTTTGCCCGCTAGTGTGTTCTGTATCATCAGAAATGACCATGAGATGTATGTACACACATAAAATAAAAGTTATTATTATTATTAAGGCTAACGACGAATTTTCCTCAAAAAAGGTACCGTACAAAACGCTTCTGGTCAAGAAATCCGACGAGTCAAAAGATCCAACGAGTCAAAAGGTCCAATAATGGATGTTTTGACTCGTTGGATCTTTTGACTCGCCAACACGAGTCAAAAGATCCAATGTTGGTCAAGAGGTCCAACGAGTCAAGAGATCCATCGAGTCAAAAGATCCATGGCGAGTCAAGAGGACCAACGAGTCAAAAGGTCCAACGGGTCAGAAGGTCCAATAATGGATCTTTTGACGCGTTGCATCTCTTGACTCGGCAGACGCGAGTCAAGAGATCCAATGCGGGTCAAGAGGGCCAATTTACTCGAGAACTGCCGCGTCATATTGCAAGCGGGTCACGAAAAGCCCCTCACCACTCCTCCTCTAGTCGCGGGGAGGCGTTGTACAATTAAGATCAAAAAACAATTTGCCTAGCCTTAGTTTTTGTCTTAAAAAAAACGAAACATTTCATTTTGACTCGCCGCTCAACTCCATACCATTTTCCGGTTTGCGGCCGGAAAACGGGCCCGAGGGGAGGCACCCGGAGACATCCGGTTTTGTGTCGCTGGCTTTGGGAAGTGGGGATGGAGTGCTTTTCTTCGCTTCGGGCAGATGACGCCACTAAAACTTTGCGTAAGAAAAGTCAAGAATATGAGGCTTTTGACGCGTCTGTTCACGTTTTCATGATAACATTTAAAAATAAATGTAGCCTCATATCGAGCAGGTACTTACTGAGCTTGCTAATTCTTTCACTCAGTCCACGTCAGGCGCGTATATTCTTGGCCGGCACAAGCGGCTGCAGGAGGAAAGGGGAATAGCCCCCTTTCCCCTTCGCGATTTCTACGCGAATAGGGAGGGGACTCTTCTAATTTTGTTGCGGTGTCGCTGATACGTGACTTTCTTTTCCGTAAAGCAAAAATGTCCGTGAAGACGAAGCAGAACAAGCATACAACCACGGCGAGAGGACCTGCTTTCAAAGCGCGTCACTTTTGTCTTTAGGCGACGTCGATTTTCCTGGAGTCACAAATAATTAGCGGGCCAGCAAGCAGACAATAGACAATTTGCCAATATCTAAACAAAAAAGGCAGGCGAAAAAACGATCTGAGTGGCGATGTATGTAAACAAAGTTATCCAGTATCTAAAAATCGGTGAGCTTAAGTCCGGAGAGATAATATACGGCGAGCTTTTTACAGCGAAGCTGTTTATAGCTAGGGTTCTGTGGATTTTTCGTATGCGTGACCAAAAACTCTATACGCTCGCAACGCCGCACGCGCCGCACGCGCACGCCTTCCCCGTATAGTAAGATTCGAAGTAAATAACCAAAATAAAGCGTTAACGAAAGCGCGTGCAAGATACCGTTTGTTTCAGGCTTTTGCTTTAGAAGAGTTACTGCTACAGACGCCGGCACGTGCGGCGCCTGTAACACCATTCCCTGCATTCTCCTTGATGCTTGGGTAATTTAGCAATAGGTCTATTCAGTAGATTAGTGATTAATAGGCGCCATTTTCAAGATCAGTAGACTCTCAGGTAGGTAATAAAGGTTTCTCAAAGTTGTGGCGCTGTGCGACCTACGGGGCGGCGGACGAAAAGCTCACCGGAGAAAAGCTCACCTGAGATAAGCTCAACGGAGAAAAGCTCACCGCCAAGCTGTCCGATGCGGAGAAAAGCTCACCGGCTTTTTGACCCATGCGGGAAAAAGCTCACCTACGAAGCTAAGAATCGAGTGTCGAGTCAAGTGAAATACGCTCACTCAACTGAAGTATGCTGTGAAGTCTTATGCGCATGCGGTCATTCTGCCCTCCACTAGCAGAATATAATTTTTTTAAATATTAAAACATCGTGTAACACGTTAGGCGTTGCCAGAGAAAAATAAAACAAATAATTGCGATAGAACGCTAATTTAAGAAAAGAAATGACAGAACAAATGTTGATAGAACGCTAATTAAAAAATAATCTCGTAGTTCCTCCATCCCGGCTACGTCAGAATCAAATATGGTGACACTTACCCGAAATGGGTTGACATAAAAGCGGAATGAGGGCTACAGTCAGGTGAGAGAATGAAAATCAAGATGACTTTAATCGTGATTTAAATCAGACCGGTTTTACCTATTTTAATTTAAATCAAAACTGCCACACAAAAATGTTTATTTATTTATTTTAGATTTTTTTAAATATTTTATGTTTTTATATGGCCATATATCTTGTGTTTAAATCAAATAATCATCCCACAATAAAGATTTATGTCGGACTGAACGCGAGTAAAAAGCACTGGTCCTCGGAGCAAATCGAGGCGTTGAGATATATTTTTACCTCCGGCTTCGTTCGTCAGTTTCCTCCGATTTTTTTGTAATGAGATCAGAACCTAAAATATCGAAGCGAACACTGAGAAAGCAATGTCGAATTGCTAAAAAATCAGATCGCCAAAAAATACACCTTTTTTGTTAAAAAAAAAGAAATGAAGCTGTTTTTGTTCTAGTATGGCAAGGTTTTCATGAACAAAAAGCTGTTAAAATTCCAGTAATTCTTTTTTCTGCATAGTTTTCACTGATCGGAAGCATTAATCACAAAACTAGCCGTGTTCAGAAATGCATATAGTGATAAATACTGTAAACGACTTAATTTTCGCGTGCTCAAATTTTCGCGAATCGAGTCAAAGCTGCAAAATTTGAAATTATTCGCGGGTTCTAATTTTCGCGAATCGAGCTGTAGCTTCCGTAGCGTTCACATATTGCCCGAATTGTTCGCGGGACGTATTTTTCGCAAATTGTAGGCGATTCGCGAAATTCGCAAAAATCAGGTCCTCGCGAAAATTTAGTCGTTTACATTAATCCATATTCGCTAGCTACAGTGATATTAGTCGGATTTAAATAAAGGAAATGTAACATAATTTGTTCTAATCTTAAATTTTTTGTTTTGCCCACAGCAGAGCGATCTGGTGTGAAGTGTGTACACTGCGTGACCCTTTCAATATAAACAAATTACCAACTTCATATTTGTTTTGCTTTGTTTACATTTATTGGTTGGTATTAAAACCATTAGTTCGGTAGAAATTGCTCATTCGGGGCACAACCTAATGCGATAAAAGTTTGATGCATCTTCTCGAAGTAAAATGCGAAAAATCGCTTCGCGCTAACTCTGTTCTACGGTGTACCACCTGTGTGAGAGACGCATAAAACCTTGGGAGCACTACTGTCATTAACGATCCACTTTACACAATAATTTAATTTGAAGTGAGCTTTTCTCCGGACCCGCAAAACAGTGGGTGATCATTTCTCCAGTGAGCTTATCTCCAAGGCGCTTTTTTCCAGTGAGCTTTTCGCCGGGATTTGACCTGTGTCCGCCATATCTACGCTTGCACCGCACTCTCTTTGTCGTCGTTCCAAGCGCTTGCGTGCCTATTTTCCTTTCCTGCCGCTCTACCGGTGTGGCGGTCCCGTTGCGCGTGTCTAGTTTCCTCCGGCTCCTCAGGGCGGGTCTGTGTCGTGTGCTGAACAGCTTCGCTGGTCATTCACCTTCACAGAGAGGAATGGCTCATGATTTTTTCTGGTAAGTTTTTATCCGATGAGTTTTTAGTCGGGAATAGAATGTACGTGCAAGGCACTCGATGAGCGGAAAACTGAAGAGCACGCGTTAGAAAAGTGTCCTACAAAGTATAAAATAGGAATTTGGACCCACACGAATAAAACACAAAGGCAAAAACATCACACAATCATACCGACAAGGGTGGAGGTAAATGACCTGTTTATTTACTCTTCTCTCCAAAGTCAGCAGCGCTAAGCTGACGAAAACCAACTAAATCAGGACGGAAAATTGAGTGAGCAGCGCAATTTACCTGACTCGCGAAAGTGTGAATCAAACTCTATTGTCCCAAGTTTTCGGTGAAGCATGATAATGTTACCAATGTGCATGATAGCACCAGTGAGTTAGCTCTAGTTTCTCTTCATCTCGTGCCTTCAGAAACACCGCAGAGAAGCTGAAACCTTGCAAAAGGTGTTGCGTGAGATCCGGGATCCGGAGGTCCCGGACAAAACAGTCCCGGTCAAAATGGTACCGGACAAAACGGTCTCAAGCGCAAACCCGGACAAAATGGCCCCAAGTAAATTTTGAGACACAGTTTGCTTGTTCTTCGGGGGTGAATCGATTGTTTTCGCTTGCAGCCAATTGGAAATAGAAAACATATTATTTGCTGAATACTTAAAGTAGGAAACGCTAACCATTTTGAAGTTTTCATATTCAATTAAAAACACACCGCATGCAGTAGCTGATCCAAGAAGAAGATAAACGTATACTATAGAAGTAATAATATCTGATATAATCAACACAAGAGAGACGCCGTTGCAAACCACGCAATCATAAAAAAATATATTTGAGGTTTTTATTTCTTCAGTGCCAGGTCGGTTTGCCTTTGAGCAGCGGTGACACTGGTTTATGCTGTAGACGAGAAATTTTGACAGTTCAGTACCACTACTCCCTTTGATATTTAACGTGCATCATGCAGTAGCCATACACGACTGCACGCACGCCACTACAAATATGTAGTGCGTTCATGATAATGTCTGACTCATAATGTGGATATGTTTTCTTGCACCACCATTGAGGTAACTCGAAATGATAAAAAATACTGTGATTTTTTTTAAATTTCTTCCCGCATATAAACTACGTTTTACTAAAGTCACAGTGCAGCCGATGCTACTAGCTGACAGCTCCAATCAAGCAGTGGTGGAAACAAAACGTATTAATGGCGTTCGTCGACCTTTTGTGCATGTTATTACCGGTGTCCAATCAATCGCAGTGCCTCACGGCTTTGCGTTTTTAGTGTGCGCGCGTGCATTTGTATAGTGACTTTCAAGCTAGTGCAGCGCGCAAACTCTTGGGAAATTCCTGCGGTGGTCAAGCATACAGCACGAAGAGATGGCGTTGGTCACCAGCCGATTGAAATGGAAAACGCCCAACGCCGTGACACTAGCCACCCATTTGGGATCCCAAAACCCATCGTCCCCGAGGCCACTGCTACATCTTCTCCCATCTTCCTTTTTTTTTTTTGCTTTGTTATTATTTGCGTGATCTAATCCCGTTGCAGCGCAGTGACCGTCGCCCCCTCCTTGTCTCCCGAAAGCCGTCAGTCATCGTTGTTTTGCTTTTTCTTTCTTTTCCTACTGTTCTCGTTCCAACTTTCTTCGAAGCCCCCCCCCCATTCCCCCGCCACCCCCTCCCTTTCCCGGTTATCGGACAGGGTGTCAAGAGGTTTAACGAGTCAAAAGACCCAATGATGGATCTTTTGACTTGCCCAGCTTGACGATTCAGAGTCTAGAGGTCCAACGCGTCAAGAGGTCCAACGAGTCAAGAGGTCCAATATTGGACCTCTTGACGCGTTGGACCTCCTGACGCGTTGGACCTCTTGACTCGCCGTGGATCTCTTGACTCGTTGGACCTCTTGACGCGTTGGACCTCTTGACCCATATTGGATCTCTTGACTCGTGCCTCGATGTGTCAAGAGGTCCAACGCGTCAAGAGGTCCAAATTGGATATCTCGACTCGTCGCATCTCTTGGTGTGAAATATGTACAGGCAAGAAGTGTAAAAAAAGTACAGGCAAAAAAAAAATCTAGGTCACGTGATCTCTCTGGTCACGTGATCTCTCCGGTCACGTGACCTATCTGGTCACGTGATCAGTAAAAATATATCTGTGGTCACGTGACCAAACCGGAAAAAACTGATCACGTGACCTCTCTCATGACCAGTTTTTTTTGTTTTGGTTTTTTTAAATTGTGTTGGAGGGTGTTGGACAAGTCACAGATTTTGACGACGGATTTTGCCGACGGCTTTTTCGCTGACTGAGCCAGGTAATGCTCCCGCATTAAAAAAACAGACAAAAGAGATGCTAACAAAATTAGGCGGAGAAGAAAAATATCGTAAAAAGATCAAAAAGTTAAGCTGTGAAAACTTCCCCACGGCAGGGGGATCTCACGAACACGGCTTTGATACATCGTTTCTGGCTGGTGATGTAACCAGTGTTCGTGCGTATGACCCGTGATTTGCTCGGTTTCTGAAGCGACAGATACGCGCGCGCTGGGCTGTGGGGATCGCATGCTGGGCACTGGATTTGTAAACACCAGAAATCATTGTTGTTATAAACTGTCAAGCTTATAGCAACATTGGTTTGTTGGGGACCTGCAGCCCTGCAGGGCTGTGTGCCTTAGCTTTTCTACCCTGACATCAAAGTCGTAAATCTGCATCTCCCGTGTTGCTCTCCCCGCGAATATCGAACACGTCTCCGGAAAGGTCTTAACATTCCACGATTTGAGATGCCTTTTTTGTTTAGGTAGTGACTACTTCGACATCCGGGTTCAAAAGTATTGTAAAACTACTTTGAACACATCTTTCGTCACATACGAAAGATATGTCCATAGTTATTTGTCATTTCGACATCTACCACGTACCACAATAAAGCACTATTACGGCGTTCGACATCAGAATAACTGAAGATAGTTTTTTTTTTTAAATCTCTGTGAGATCATTTTTAAAAGTTGTGGTAATTGTTTAAATTTGTTCACGTCCCGTCAAAATAGTCATTTTTTCATTCACCATGGCCTAGCACTGGACACACTAGATCTATCGGCTTCAGAGGTCGGCGTGCTTTCCGACACGAACAGTTCTTCAATTGACTTCAGTCTCTATGACCCAATTTTCTAAAAATGATTGAGCATCTAACCCACCATCTTACAATTCCACCCGACTAACACATCGCGTAATTTCAACTAAAAATAAATAATATCGACAGACAAGTGTTCAGTAATTCGTGTCAAGAATGCTTAATCATGAAACGTTCCGTTTCATGGTTTATTTTACAGCATTCTCAAAAATAAAGCGCAGTAAAGGAGTTACATATCGCTAGCATAAGTATTTGTGGCTGCTCCGTGCTTTTGAGTATGCCAACGGCTCAGATTAACCCGCTAGCTTGCAGTGGTCATAACGTCTCAATGAGACAATGCTCACATTCATTTGCAACACTTTATTTGACGCCAAGTGGCGTAATTTGGGCTCGTTTAAAGACGCCCTCCAAGGATATTTGAGCTTGTTCCCATGTTGTGTTATTGATATCTTTAATGATTCGGTGAACTCAGTGAATAAAAACTAAAGCATAAAATAGTAGCGCATCATATTTTTAATGAAACATACGAGAACCCGGGACTAGACAAAGTTACCCAGGCCGTATATGCGATTACAAATACTGAGGTACATGATAGGAAGGCTAAACGCTAGATGCTGAGGTACATTTGTATTTTATATTTCGGGAACTTGAGAGACGCTTCCGCAGAAATGGCATAAATGTGTCCTAGAACAGAGACACGGGAACACAGGTACTAAGTTCTACAAGTTCAAAATATGTCGTCAGGCACTATTCATTATACACTCAAATACCTATACATTGTGGAAAACAGTATCAATTTTGTCGCCAATAGCTATGTAGTCAGGCATTTAGCAAGGATTTTGTTTCGGAGGAGCCCATTCATGACAAAATGCTGTATGAGGGGGAGGGGGAGAGGAGGTCCCAGCAAATTGGAAGATTTCGGGGGAAGGGGGGGGGCTGGCCCTCTCTTCCCGGGCTAAGTGCCTGAATGTAGTAGCTGTGTTGTCCAAAATCATTCAAATAGGTCAAAGTCGGTAACCGTCACAAGCAGCCATTAATAGCAATATAATTATAAGCAGACAAGATAAAAATAAGGCTCGATGGACCTCTTGACGCGTTGGACCTCTTGACGCGTTGGACCTCTTGACTCATTGGACCTCTTGACTCGTTGGACCTCTTGACGCGTTGGACCTCTTGACACAAATTGGACCTTTTGACTCGTTGGACCTCTTGACGCGTTGGACCTCTTGACTCGAATTGGACCTTATGACTCGTTGGACCACTTGACTCGGCTGTCACGTGGCTATTGGACCTTTTGACTCGTTGGACCTCTTGACTCGTTGGACCTCTTGACCATAAGCGGCCCGACACGAGTCAAGAGATCCAATATGGGTCAGGAGGTCCAACGAGATCAAACGATCCACGGCGAGTCAAGGGGTCCAATGAGTCAAAGGTCCAACGAGTCAAAAGGTCCAATTGTGGATCTTTGGACGCGTTGAATATTTTGACTCGTTGGACCTCTTGACTCGGAATCCGTACCAAATAGGTGCCGGTATCGAACGGGTGTCCGCATCCAATAACCTCCAATGACTTGAACGGGTCGGTCCTTTGGCAACCTGCTCGAATTTCAAATGGAACGACCACACGCCAACCCATTCAAATTTTACGTTTATTCTTTTTCAGTAAGCTAGGGAACCAAGAGCCTTCGCGCACCCAGGCAAACACCAGATTAACATCGTAGAAGCGGAACTTTCCATCTCCCCTTGTCAAGGCCTACAGAAATGCCGCGAACATCTTGTATAAAGAAGACCACTTAATTTATACGTCACAAATATTTCTGGACAGTTTTCTCAAAATTCTTACCTTAAAAAAAAACGAGTTGTGCATTTAGTAACACAATTAGCTTTTCCAAATTTATCTTTATGCGTACATAAGTTTATTACCAAGACATATAATCTAAAGTGGCTATCAGCCATACTTAAACACAAACTTATTCGAATCTCAACTGTGAACTACTATCGCCTGAAACTTGAGTCCCTAAATGTATTTTTCATGTATTTATCAATGATATCACCCTGTGCTTACAGAATGCACAGATGCTTTTATATGAGGGATTATATCAAACTTTATATGATAATTCAACCAGAAGAAGACTGTGCTTTTTCACAGAATGACGTATTACGCACTTTTGAACGGTGTTCTCATACTTCTTTAGTGGTTAATTCGGTTAAAACCAATATACTCACTGCGTGTAGAAAACGCAAAAACTTTTCTCGCCCGTACATACTTGGCAATTGAAGTGTTCGACGGGTTGAACACGTTACGTGACCTTGGCGTTCATTTTGATAGCAAACTTTCCTTTTCATACCATGTTAGTCAGATTGTTGCTTGAGCTTCTCGGGCCACGGGAATGATATCACCCGTGACGCGTAACTTTTCAATCCTTTACGTGTCGTCCCGCATATGTGGCTCCTTGTTGAGAGTTAGATTCGAGTTTTACAGTGCTACATAAAATTCGCTGACTGCACCTGATGCAGAGCAGAATTGAATAGGTTCAAAAACGATTTGTTCGAATTGTTTAGGATAGGCATTTTGGGAGAGCGTGTTACGACTATGAATAAACTCTAAATCAACTTTTCTTGCTCAACTTGTAAAAACGTTGGACTGTTCGTGATGTTTTGTTTCCACATAAATCTGTTCACAGCCATATAAATAATGAACTGGTGTCATTGCTGGGATTTCATGTGTCAGCTCGGGCTATTAGAGGAACGAGTGTAATTTTTCCCTCTGTGCAATCAAAATTGTCACCACTGGTGCGGATGCACATTTGTGATGATGAACTGTCGCCCGAGGTTTATCTGTTTTTTTTTGTTTTTTTTTTGTTTTGTTTTTGAACAAGAGCTTGATTTATACATTTGCGGCTATTGACCCGCAACATATTTTGTTACAGTGGCAGATACCGTTTTGGATTTATATTTTATTTGCCACCACATTATAACCTATTGCTTATTCTCGGGCACGAATCAAGTAAAGCAAGATTAATATTTTCATTACAGCAACGTCGGATTGCCGTATGTTGATAGCCACTAATCTCGCAATCAGCCGGCGCCCGGCTAGCGGGTTTCCTCTCGCCGCCAGTATGACGCGCACATGTAGCTTAAGACCGCATGCTCCTGCGGGAATCATTGGCTTTTTCCATCACTGTACAGGACGGAGGAAGTTGAAGACTGCTTTTAAAGTTTACTCCACTCATAACTTACAATTCTGCCGATGCATTTTCACGAACAAGTTCAAGAAGCTAGGCGGATAGCCATTGCTATTTAAAACTTGAAAAAGTCATATATTTGAACAAATGTCTGACGTATCGTTGTTGGTGACTCATGACGTAGTTAGCGAGCGGAACTACCAACCAGTGTATCGCTTCAGAATGTCTGGAGGCAGCCAACCTTTAGTGATTAGCTACAGGCAACTGAATAAACAGTACATAAATGTCATTTACGATTGAAAATTGAGGTCAGCATACAGGCTAGGGAACAACGACGTAGACCAAATGTGCTGTGCTTAGTGCGACGACAAGAAAGCCGGAGGGATTTACACGGTTCAGCTAAGCTGATCTCAGCACTATGCTTCAGTTTCTTCGATATGTCTGGTTCCGTGACGGCACTATAAAATCTGCGGTCGTTGACACTAGATATTTAACGAAGATTGGTGAAGTATATCATGTGAAAGATGAGCTCAAAGGTATACGATATAAACCTATAAATTTCACTATAAGGACCTTGATCAAAATATTCTTCCGAATATATAGGCTGCACATTGCTTTATTAATTTTAAGTATTCAGTTCTTTCTGAAGTATTTGTTTTTTAATCATAAAAATATAACATATAGTTGCAATAGAAGCGTGATGGCCATCTTTGAAAACCACGGAATCGGCAAGCTCTCTAATATTTTACGGTCCTTTCTTGCAGGGGTGACCAGATGAATAAGGAAAAAATATGCAAAACAAATGAAAGACGTTTACAACTCCCCATAATGCGGAATTAGAGCGCAGCTCTTGAGGAGGAGGGGAAGGGTACGGTAGGGACGGTGTGCTCCGCCTCCTCATCCGTACCCTCTCCTCCTCCCTCCTCATCTGCTCCTTCCTCGCTCCTCGCCTATTCCCTCTCTCCATCCTCTTCTCCTCCTCCTTCTCCTCCTCCCTCTTCCGCCTTCCTCTTCCTCCTCCCTCTTTCTCCTCATCCATCCTCCTCCTCCCCATCCTCCTCCCTTATCCTCCCCCCCCCCCGCGGTGCAATATGGGAAACGTCCCATAATGCAACGCGCGCGTCACTCGCGGTGCCGAGCGCGACGGCAACGCCGACGACCGCGACGCCGACGATGCGCGACGTCGACGCCGACGCCGCTCAAAGCCGGAAACGGGCGCCTAAGAGGTGCGCTTTAAAAAATACGTATGCTTTCACACCGCTGGACCAGGTACTATGTAATGCCGGCTTTTATGTTTACCTTACCACTACAGTATAATGACGCCCTTATTTTTCCTTCTTCTAGAGTGCATCTTTATTTATAAAAGTTGCTGGTCAGTCATTCTCTTAATCTTATTTTGTCAACATTTAGCACATTATTTTTCAAAGCTGCTAGTCACTCTCCATCTTCATCATTGCTTAACAAAATTTATTATCATTTATCAATGTCCTCGTGATAAATTATCTTGTCATTCCTCACGTTAATTTATCAGTGGCGAACACTTGGTTTCCCGCAGGATTACGTGTCTTTCTGGTGCAGTTCAACGGAACGGAAAGGGCGCTGATGCACTCATCTTCATTCTCATTAATTCAAAAAAAATTCACGCTCAACTCGATTTTAAGTTTTCCCCAGGATGGGGAGTTCGAGAAATGTGGTCTTCAATTTGCTTTCATGAAATGGGATGCAAAGTGCGCTGCTGTTAGGTTTCTTAAAAAAGCAGTATGTTGGTGGTTTATACAAAACCCGGTTTAAAGAAAGCGCTTACCATACAGCGTAGGTATTTTAGAGATGACCTTTTTTTCGCAACGGACATTTTTTGTTTTGTGTGCTGTGCTCAGATGTCGGCGTTGGTATTTTGGTCTTTGTTTACCATGCCGCACATTAAATATGCCTTTTTCAGCGAAGAGCATTGTTACGTTTCCGGCTGTTTCGATGACGGAACGGTTGCTGAAGGAACAGACAGACTCTCGCTGCTGGAAGACGATGTGTGTTTATTATAAAAAGCAAGCTGACTTTTAAGGATCCTGCATACAATCAGGACCGGACAAAAGAAAGAAATACAGCCCCGCGCCACTCCAAATAATCTTACCAGGCGCCAAGAAAACGCATAGCGTAGCACAGCACCGCAATTGTTACAACCCGGCCAATGATGCCCAGTTTCGAAAGTTGATGAACAGGCTGACACCTCTTGAGGAATTTAAGACGTACGAGCTGTGAAAGCATCCAGAAGGCGAGAGCCGAGCTCTGGCCGTTTTGCCCTTAACATAGTCGCCTGCTTCCTGGAGATGTAGGAGATAGGCATGTAGCACGCTGAAGGACTTGGTAGACGACTTTCTAGTAGTACACTTGAGAGTCGTGGGCAAGTGTCCAGGCTAGAAGGCCACAGTCGTCAGGTCTTGGAAGGGTCGCTTGGGCCAGGGTGCTGAAGCGCGGCAAGACGCCGCTCTGCTTCCGAAGCTCCGGAGTGGCAGGACAGGGGGTTAAACGAAGAAGGCAGCCGGAAATGTCCCGGATATTTGGGCAGTCTGTCAGCTCGGGCACGATAGGAGGAAGCCAAGTTGCTGAAATGTCTTGGGGGACGAGCGGCAGAAACGACATCGGAAGGAATCCGGTGGCACAAATCAGGAAAACCAGACCCCTTGAAATCATTATGAGCGGAATAATGCACCGCACATCCTGACATATGTGAGTGCAGTCATAAGCCTAAAAGCTTCTAAAAGCTCCTTGATTCCGAGAAAGGCGTTCCTACGTTCCTTGGTCCAGCGCACGACACTTGGCTCTGCCTTGCGAAGAGTGTCTTTGAGTGGGCCAGCGACATGAGCAAAATTAGGAATGTAATTTCAATAATAGTCGGCTAAACCGATGAAATAACGCATGTCAGTCTTTGTTTGTGGCAAAGGAAAATTCTTTATGGCCATAACTTTCATTTCGGACGGGCGTCGCTTCTTTTGGCGCACAACATGGCCCAGATACTGAATTTCAGCATTGGCGAAATGACATTTGGCCATTTAAAGAGATAATCGTGCTTTCCTTATTCAAGCGAATAATTCCTGTAGGTGCGACAAGAGATGCTCCCAGCTACTGAAAAAAATAGCCAAGTCTTCAAGTTAGGGAACTGAGAAAGACTCAGCACAGTTAAGTACTTCACTCAATAGCTTGGAAAAAACAAAGGGCGTGTTTTTAAGTCCAAAAGGAAGGACAAGCGGCGGAATGTTCCTAGAGTGGTAATAAAAACTGACAGCCTACTAGTGCTCTCCCTGAGAGGCACTTGCCAATAGCCCCGTACGAGGAATAGTGCTTCAACATTCGGTATGGGAAACACTTTTGTCTTAGTTATCGCGTTGAGTTTGCGGTTAGTCTATGCATGGTCGCTGTTCTTTGCCGGCGCTCTAGACGATGAACATCGTAATGTTGTAATCACTTTCCCCTTGTTCAATTATCCCCAGCTTCAGCATGTTTTGAGCGGATTCATTCAACAGCTTTTTATGACGGGTTAGAAATTCTGCGCACCTTGCACTAGAAATGTTTATCACAGGTCAACTCGATGTCATGTTGTAACAGTGTAGTTTTGCCTGAACGCGAGCTAAACAAGGCAGTGTACGAGTCTTCCACCTCCTTTAATCCTTCCTTTTGCTTTGAATTCAACCCTGCACCTTGAGTTGTCGCCTTTAATATCTCTTTTGTAGAAGGAAGCGAGCACGGAGATGGCAGTTGTGGGATTGGTTTGGCAAATTTTTCAAGTTCATTTAGAGTTATACTAACGATCTTGGTGCGTTCGGAAAAATATTTATTAAATTACAGTGATAGATTATCACCTCAGTCCGTTTGCGAGGGGACGTCACCACATAGTGTCTGAAAGCGTTTGTTGTAACATCACCGGACCATCCCATGCTACTTTCAGCTTATTTGATTTCGACGTCTTGAGAATCAGTACGTTGTCACCTTCTTTCGACGTTCGTTTCCGAGTGTTCCTGTCGTATTACTTCTTCGCGCGCTGCTGGGCTTGTTTCATGTTCGGTTTCGCCTATTCCTGCGATTCGCGCAAGCGCTGCAACAGGTTGAGCACATACTCGACGACCGTTTTCGACGAATTGGCCTTCTCACTTGTTTTTTAACAAGGTTAACGGATATCTTAGTGCGGGTCTGTAAACCAATTCCGCTGAGGTAAAACCAGTGGCCTCGTGGGTGACAGAGCACACTGCAAAAAGTATTACCCGAACAGCGGCTTCCCAATCCGCTTTCTTTGCGTAATAATTCGGACGCAAAAAGCGCTTCATTGCCGAGTGAAACTTCTCCACAGAAATGCTCTGCTGATAGTATAGGGAGCTGTAGAGGATGGTTATGCCCCATTTCTCTAAGAAGGTTGTGAATAGTGCACTGGTGAAGGCTGAACCCTGATCCTATTAGATTTCGCTGGGGAATCCCACTCTCGAAAAGATGCCGAGCAGCGCGTTGCCGACTGCAGTAGAGCTAAGCTCGGGCAAAAATGACTGTTTCCTGGAAGTTTGTTGCAGGACAAAGTAGCGACAACAGGTACTTGTTTCCTGCTGCGGTTGGTGGTAACGGGCCAACAATGTCTACCACCAACCTACGGAATGGTTCACCAATTATGGGTACCTGAGCAAAAGGTGCCTTGACCTTCTCATTTGGTCGACCCGTTATTTGCTAAACATTTCACTAGCGTACCAAGTACTCAAAGTCTTTGAAGCACATCGCCCAGTAGTAGTCCTTTAGCAGCCTCCTCTTGGTTTTGTTTATTCCTAAATGTCCAGCCCAACTGCCCCTGTAGAACCAAGCTCAAAAGCGCTGCTACGATTCTTCTGTGGCACTACCAACTGTTCGGAACAGCGGCCTTGCTTGTTCTTCAACATTCGATACAAAAGGCCATCTTTCATAACAAAAGAAATGCTCTTGCATCTCATCTAATTTTTTTCCCGGCACAATTATTTGTTTTGTTTGTTTATTTATTTTTGACATTAATTGTCAGGGAGGTTGGGACAAAAGGCGAAAATGAATCACCTGACTAGGTCCCAACCCCCGTTACAGCACTCAACAGCAGGGCACAGGAAATGAATCAAAAACAGCATAAATCAAAAATAAAATAATATATGAGAAGATAAAAGTGTGAGGTACAAAAATGCAAAATCTATTTTTACGTGAACTATACTAGGAATACACACTAGGCACATTGAAGTATACCTTAAGGCATTTTTTGAAAATAAACATGGACGCTATTGTTTGGGCTATTTCGAATACACAATAATTTATGTTAAGAAGATTGCTGTGGCGCATCATCTGCCTGCTCCTTTCTTAGCGTGTGCTTATCAACCTTCACCAAAAGCTGAAAGTTTTGGCGAAGCTCGTTTTGATTGCGAAGTTGCGAAGTTGCGAAGTTGCAAAGTTGCGGTCCAAAACCTCGTTTTGATTGCGATGTTGCGGTCTCATTATCGTCGAGCTGTGGTTCAAACGCGTACGTAACGGTGGTGACTGTCTCGCTCGAGTAATTTTCTTCTGATACTGCTACAGCATCCATCAGGTAGACTCCTGCCATCGATTCGTGTGCACTTTTGTTATCACCATGACCGGTTTTACGTCCTGCTCCATCTCTACATTTTGTAATTCTCGCATTGACTTGTTAGAAAAAAATGTAAGGAATATTCTGAGGTAGCTTATCAGAAAGCGTCGGCTTCCGCAGAGGACTTGCGAAAGGTGCCTTCTATTTCGACTTCCGTTAGAGGCAAGCACTTTGTGTCGTCTGGTTCAAGTGCCTGCCGTACCCATAGACATGCGCCTGTGAAATGTTTTGGCTGAACGAATGACGGGTGAACGACATCGAAAGTTGCATCTGTGTCTCGCAGCACTTTGCAGCTGACGCAGTTCACAGTCATATCGTATGTGTGAAAAAAGAGACAAGTCACTATCTTCCGTTAGCAGATCAACAAGAAACACTTGCTCGCCGACAGCCCACGGCGAAATGTCCTGGCTGTTGGCACTCATAGCAAATTAACGGCCGCTTTTCTCGCGAACATAGAACTTCTTACTTCCTCTTCCTTGGCCGTTTGGGGCTGCTCTGCCTTCTCGGACGCGTTCGCCGAGCTTGTTTCCTTTGAGTCTTTTTGAAAACTTCTGTACGGTCCCGAATGTTTCTTTTTTGCAGTTCCTCTGAACTATCCACCCTACTGGAGCAGTACTCACCAGCTAGTTTACCTACCATTTGCAAAGTGGTTACATGCGGCTCATCCTGAATCCACAGGCGCATCGGTTCCGAAAAAGTTCCGTAGAACTGTTCAAGTGCAATAAGCTGAATGACACTCTGTTTATTCTCATACCCGCTCGCGCTTTTGAGCCATTTCTTTGGATAGCCTCATGATTTTGTACGCAATCTCAGAGTACGACTCCCCTTGCTGGCGCCTTGTTTTACGAAACTTCAGTCCTAATGCTTCCGGTGACAAAATAAACCTTTGCCTAAGCTGAAGTTTCACCTTGTCGTAGTCACGCCTCTTCGACAGTCATTCGTGCGATTACGGCTGCAGCCTCGTTTGGGAGCCAGCGTCAGGAGCAGTGCCGAACAAGTGTCCTTCCCAAACTCCTGTACTTGTACATGTCCTTTCAAAGTTCACGAGGTACAAGCTGATGTCGTTGCGAACAAAAAATGACTGCATGAAACCGCGCATGTCGAAGGTTTCGCGGCGTGTGGCTACCTCAGATGCGGCTGCGCCTTCTTCGAGTTTGTGAAGTTGAAACTCCTTTAACTTTAACTCAACTTCACGCTCTCTTAGCTGAAGAGAAACCGTCTTCCAGCATTCCCCTATTTTGTCGTCTGCTTTTCCGCATTTTGGATATTGTTTTAACGCTTTCCTGCTTGAGCAGTGCCTTCTGGACGGTTATACCTAGCTCTTCAGCCAGTATAACGAGCTCGGGTTTCGTTAGCGACGTGAGATTCATAACTGCCTAGTCTTCGAAATGTCAAAGATCACACTAGCACTTATTTTAACCTGCTTTGTCTTGCCAATGATAGCAAGGAAATCGTGCGCTCACCAAGTCAGGCACCAGGCCGCCGCCTACGTGCGTTCCATAGCGGCGCCACCGCTGCCACCAGCTCTTGTGTTACCGGCGGTTTCGACAACGGAACGGCTGCTGAAGGAGCAGAGAGACTCTCTGCTGCTGGAAGATGAAGTGTGTTTAATTTAAAAACAAGCTGGATTTTAAGGATCCTCTATTTAATCAGGACTGGACAAAAAGAAAGAAATACAGTCCCGCGCCTCTCCAAATAATACTATCAGGAAGCCAATAAAACGCATAGCGTAGCACAGCACCGCAATTGTTACAACATAAAACTGTATACACCTTGACGGACCGGCCTGCGATATGTTTTCGTTACTTGTGAGCAACGCAGTGAAAATAATGCACCACCTATTTAGCTTTTCCTGACTTCTTTGTTGTTCGGTCGATTCCTACAGGTCCGCGCTTCACATACTTGCGGATGTTTCCGCATACCGCAACCAGTGATATGTTACGGATATGCAGCATCAAGACTCCTAGAGATTTGCGAATTAAACTTTTTGCTCGATCTCATATTAGCCATGATATTTTAAGAGTGGATCTTAGCACTAGTGCTAGCGACCCACGTTTTACGTTGTTTGAATATTCGGAGTTACAAGGTAGACGATATTGGGACAAACTTCGATACCTCCAACATGTGTGCCTTTCTTTAATTTCTAAGTCGAGAACAAGGAACTTTCCTGACTTAGTCAACATGTCTCCTTTCTTCCGTCCCGTTAGTTTCGCTATACGTTTTAAACAGCAAGGAGCGTGGTAGAATTATTTTACAGGAAGTTTATAGGCAAACTTAAGTCTTGCGCAGCTGCGTTCAAAGCATGTCGTAACACGATAGTAGCATTCCTTGCTTAGATATTCAACCTCTGTGTTACAAATGAATATCACGTGGTCTACATACCGGATGATGGACTCTATTCGGGGTGCTTTTATTATTTTCTGCGTGGTAGCTTCACATACTGCGAGGAATACATCACTGAGGCATCAGGCCACTGGAGAACCTATGTAAACTCCGTTTTTCGTTACATACACTTGATCCTAATGGGACCCCACCGCTGTCGTCTGTCTGGCAGACACGAAACAGCTCCGCTAAAAGTGGGAGCCTCATGCCGGTTGCGTTTTGGAATGGAATGGCTCCTTGTTCCTCAATGGTCTCTACAAGAACAGCGAAAAGGCCAGCGTGTGGAAAAGCTGGGCGCCTCCACAAGCTATGAAAAAAATTTTCTAATTATACCTGTAACAAAGAGTCTTTTTTGTTTTGCCCCGAAAATGCATTCTACTTCCATGAGTGCGTTTCTCTGCACATGCTATCGTCCACACGGTGTGCCGGTAATGCATACAGCACTACAATACACTTTTCTAGGCACTTCAACTCTTCTCGGATTTACTTTTTTATATGTTTTTGCCCCAAGATTTTTAATGTCGCCACATTTTTAATGTTGCAATCCATGCGAATTGTATAGGAGAACTGAGTAAGTACTTAGTTTCCTTAAACACTGTGTACGCAACTACATTAGCCGCTCGGTTTTAACGGCTATGGCACCAAGTGTGTTTTGTTACCTTTGTTTCCAATATGCAGCTCCTGCAGAGAACGTTTGGCAGATGGTAGATACAACGCCGTTAAGAGATCGTTAAATGCCTGTCTCATTTGTGTAAGCAGCGGGGGCATGCATTGACATAAAAATCGTACTGACGACGCCAAAGCTCTCGCTCCAAGCGAGGGAACAAGTAAGTCAATCGGCGAAACTTAAGTTTTAATGTTCGTGTGGCACATCGAAAAAACAATAATGGCCTCGGGCTTTGTCTTTAAAGTCCTGTAATTCATTAAACTGAATATTTAAGGTGCGATTGCTTAAAATGATTTAATAGTTATTATACCGTCATCTCTGTGAGTGAAGAACCTTCATTTAAAGCGACTTCTCCGCTACATTGAGCTTGAAAAATGGATGCCTAGGTCACGTAGATTTTATTTTCCTACTAGGTTTAGTGGGATATTGTTTCGGTGTCTGTGTCACGTTTGGGCAGGCTACGTGAGGTCGATTTTCTGAATGCATTTAGAGGTGAAATTAAGTGTTGTTTAGCTCTCGTGACATCGATTTCCTCGCCAACTTTAGAGGCGAAAGTTAATTTGTGTATAGATTACGAGACATCACGTCATATTACAAAACTAGTTCCGTTAAATTAAACGGGAAAACTAAATTGGTGTGTAGGACTTGTAACTTCCGGTCACATGCCATCTAATTTTCCGCTAAACTTAGTGGGGAATGTTTATTGGTGTGTAGGTCTCTAGACGTAAAATCACGTGACATCAGAATTTCCGCCGACTTCAGTGGGGAAAGCTAATTGGAGTGTATATCATTTCCGAACACATTCAGGAAGCCGCGCAATTATTTTCTTAGGAGCATCGCGCCGCTTCGGCGCTTGCTTTCGTTTTTCGCCAATGTGCGCGTCTTCCCTAATTTCGCCCTTTTTATATTTTATTTTATTGTTGAGTTATACGTACCTTCAAGGTTCTCGTAAGCTGCATTGGCTATTATCTCTTCAACGGAAAGGGGAACGCAAAATATATTCTACGGGCCCAGCGGGAGATAGACTTGACGCTACCATTTTAAGCTCTACGAGTGTAGCATTCCATTTTTAGATAGTTGTCGTGATTGTTTATTTAGTGCAGACCAGTGTTGTAGAATGAATTGCTCCATTCTATTCCAACTTCATTCCGGGAATTTAGAGCTTCCGAAAATTCTAATCCTTTCAAACCGTCGGAATAAAAGCATTGGGTTCCATTCCCAATCCTGGAATGGCAAAACACCAACAGTTCATTCCTTTTATTCCTAAACCTGAACAAATGGCACATGACAAGCACACTCTGTTGCTGTAAAAAAGCAGCATTAAGCTGCTGACGCTGTCAAAAGCGGGAACTGCAATGAGTACGCAAAAACTTCCTCGAAACATTTATTCTACTAAGCGGAAAGGTAGTAGCACAAAGCGATTCTTCGAACTTGGTGTCACTGCAGACATTGATCATGCGATCAAGCGCAAAAAGCTTGCGAGTCGCAATAGACGCCAAAAATTAAAACCAGCCACTTCCTTCGCAAACGGCCAGCATTCACTCAACAAATATGTGGTCTGCGTGTTGTTCGTTTGATAAGGTCTTAAACATGTCTAGTTCATGCGTGGTTCAAATATAATCTACCTTGTTCTCTACATCGAATGCTTTCGAGAACAACACAGCTAGCGCGCTGTTTGAAGTGACGCCGCGTTTACTTGCCCCAAATCTTCAGGCACTGCGGCAAAAACAAAAAACTGCGGACAAAGTGCAATCGGTATACTCCGCCAGCACAAGAGAGTGTATTAGCATATTATAGAAACGCTCCTTAAAACGTAAACGTAAACATAAACGCAAGTCAATCCCAGGAAATCTAACTGGTCTTTATCCCGGTTCGGTTCGGGTTCAGTAACATTAAGTTTTCTTCTGGTTCGGATTCTGGTTCAGGGATCTGTTTGAAATAACGGTTCTGTAAATGGTTCCATCAAGCGCAAACCAGTTTAAACCGGTTTTTAACTTGCCCAAAGCTCTTAGTCATTAAATAGAAGAAAAGGTTACTTAGTGTCATCTGCATCAAATAAAATTTGGTCATCAGAATCCGTGCTGCGGAAACGAGGATAGTAAAACAAATGCAGGCTTATATTTCGTTGACTGGTCTTGAACTTTTACCACAAACACTGTTCGAATGCAGATTAAGTGGTTATAGAGGGGCTAGAAAACACTACCAAAGTACAGTACTCACACGTGAAGTCAATCAGGCAGCACACATACTGACACCGTGACGGTAGCATGCTTTGTACTCGCAAAGTATCATCTAAAACAAATGTATACTGACATTGTCACCCTCTGTAGATGAAAAATTAATCCAGTGCAGTACGAATGCTAGCGTGAAGTCTTCAAATGATATCATACAGTACTGATAGACGACCGCACGCCGGTACTATACTCATCCAGTTTGAAACGGCGAACTACCCACACCGGACGCCTAAGCGACTTGCTCGAGCGACTGAGTCAAAGAAGAAAAAGATTAGCGAAAGCGCATCGAAAGACGATTAAAACAAACAAAAATAAAAGACGTTCACAAATCTCTGTAATGCGAAACTAGAGAGCAGGCACTTGTCAAGGAGAGGAGTACGGAGGGTCTGTTATGCCCCTACTCCTCTCTTCCTCCTCCTCCTCTCGCCCTGCTGCCAGGCAAAGAGTAGTGGCACCCTCTCTCTGTTTTGGTTAACTGTGTCCGACAAACGGATATGAGATACAAGATATGTGGACAGCATAAAACCTGTCAGCGATGCGCAACGAGAGGTGAAGGCCACCGCTCTCGATGGCGGCGGCATATAAACTTTAGCGCTGGTAGCGCTTCCTGGTAATCACAGGTTGTCTATAGCTTCTTCAGTTCTATCAATTGAGCGGATCGTCATATGGTAGTCGTTTCTAATGTTCATTGGGACCTTATCTGTAATACAGACTGCACTACATTCATTCTCTGGAAGCAGCACCTATTCCAGACATTGCTGCACTGAAAGGCGAAGCACCTTTGTTAACATATGGGCCAGCCGTTTCGGGTGTCCATCCATTGTCACAACACACAGAGGTTGACAGCTCCAGTCCTCTTTATTCTCATCATTTACACAGTTTCTAGGAACCCTATCACATCCATGCAACTGCGTACCACCCCTCGGCCAACGCACGGTGGAACGCCTACATCTGCATCTCAAAACTGCCATCGTACACTCTTAGAAAAAAGGGTCAGTATAGTCCTCCCTAAAGGGAGGAACGCTCTTGACACATATGTTCCTTCAGAAATGGAGGAACTTTCGTCCCTAAAGCAGGGGAGCAAAAGTTCCTCCGTCGCCTGCATCTCATTATGGCGGCCACGAATCGAGCAAGTCGAGCTCAATAAGGCTTAACGAGAACACGAAGTCTATTGTACGGGGCGAGAGGAGCAGCAAATAAAAACGTAACACGAGCTTTCCGCGAACTGTATTTATTTCCGAAGCCGGCTTCCCCTGCAGGTAGAGAAACCCGTTTCGAAAGCATGCAGTCACTCAGTCTTCTCATCGTCAGCACTGCGATGTTATACGGAGACAACCGGCACCCAGTTACTTCGCGCACTTTATGTCTTACCTTTGCTATTCCTCGAGCCACAGTTCCTTAGTCAACCGCACATCACGGAGGAGTGGTAAACCATTCGCCCACAAAACCAAAAGCCGCTCTCAAAAACAGCAAATCCGAAGCAGCCTCTTGGCTCATTTCAGCACGGTAAGAAGAAATTATGGCGTAGCCGCGTAGCGTAAACGGAGGTTAAATCGCTTGCCACCAGATGGCAGGGTCAAGCGGAGTAATTGCAAGTAGCTGGCTAGGTGGCGCTAAATACCGCCCAACCCATGTGCTAGAAAAAATATTTTATACACTCACGTCACCATTACGCTTCGCACACTTTCATCATACACACTTCTAGATAATCGCACGCTCATCCAGATACATAGCACTGACGCCAGTTCAACACGCGTACACAGAGCGCATATACACATACACTACACATACCAACATCAATACAACGAATACAACAGCACATCAACCCGATCACTACATCCTTGCTCAGCGTTTCCGCCTTTTATACTGGTCATTTTGAATGTACGGATTTTCTCGGTGACCACCTACGCAAAAAAACTATTCCCGGTATGTTAATTTTTTTTTCAGCAATGTCATACCTCTGAGAGTATTTTGAACGGTTCAGGGGATGAATCTCTTAAATTAACGCTTATGCCGTAATTGTTTGAAAGCCGCTTCACTCCAGTTCCAAGTCGTGTTTGTTTCCCCACACGGCGGATGGATGGATAGATGATTGGTTATGCCCTTTGTAACGGGCAGTAGCTTGCGCCACCTAGCCTGAAAAAATGCTTTCCTCCTCTTTTTCAATTTTCAATTTCCTTCCCTCTGCATCTCACGACCGTCCAGAAAAAAAGCCCCTCCAACTATCACCGGGCCGGGTAATGAACCACCAGGCTAACCTTTGGGAGCCAGTTTTTATATTTTTGTATTTGTTTTTCTATTTGTGCTGTTCGCGTGCGGCTGAAATTGTCGTCTTGAATTGATCTCTGTGACGCAACTCAAACTGCCGTAACGTCGCCGCCGAGCTCGAGGACTCGCGCCGAGCTGTCCTCTAGGCGGATCCGGAAGAAGCTCCGCTCGCTACGACGCCATCCAGTTCAGCCCAGATGTCACGTGTGTTTTACATGCGGCTTTCAAGTTTCAACAAGTGACTAAGTAAACAAAAAAGTCAAGAAATTTTCTGTGAACTCATGAATGGTTTTATTATCCAAAGATTATGTTTCCACGAACAGTTTCATTATACAAAGTTTATGCTTGCAGCAACCATCCTTGTTGCCATGGTAAGGTGGTGTTGACTTTGTTACGTTTCGAATCTAACGGTTTTCTTCTACCAATTTACGTTGCCTTTTCCATGTTAGAAACCAGCTTCAACACCATTCCTGTTGGTGTGGTGGAGGCGACCTTTAGCAGGCACTCCAGAGTTGCGTAAAACCCTTTTGATGCTGGCTGGTACATGAAGTTAAGCACCCAGTGCAGGCAGAATGCAGCAATGATTGCCTGCGCAGGGTTCTCTGCATTCAAAATTTGGTTCTCTACTTGAACGAGACACTGGCCAAGATCCTCCAAATCGTTTGTCCAGACGACGGCTGGGTATGCGGAGAACCATAAAGCCTAGAAATATAAATTCAAGTTCTGAGAAATATGAATGTTTACAGTGGGGTCATGTATTTGCTAACTGGCTGTATAAAGAAGGACCTACAGAGGGTGAGCAAATTCTAACGGGAGGTGCTCACTTGAACAAACAACGTTTTAAAACCCCGCTCACTTTCTTTTAGAATAACATTGCAGCCGATATCCTGTTTCTATCTTCTCCAGATTTAACTGGTGGCAATCCGTTAATTGAACAACGTTTGCGGCTATATATAGTCCTATGTTTAAGCATCCGCTTCTTCTGTAATGGAGCCACATAGAGACGGCGCCAGTTTGGTTAGTATGTGCCGCAGTGATACAGGCAAGGCTTATTTCTCAGCAAATCTTTCTAGGGCGGTTTCCTGGCCTAGAGCCTTTTGTGATGCACCACCGAAGTACTGTCATCGTGAAGTGGTAGGGGGGTGCCGGGTAGGAGCACGTGTCCCAGTACTTTTCCTGTAATGAGCCGCCGAAGGACTGTCGCCACAAAGTGCCAAGCTAGCACGTCCCACGTCCTTAACGTGTTGCTGGAAAAAAAGCTACAGAAAAGGGCATTCACCAAAACGCTAATTCGCTCAAACAACCAGTTTGCTACATTCACTAAAACGTTACCCCATTCTAGCTGTGCATGGACGTGCATGTTAGCTCAGCAATGGCACATAGGAAGTGCAACGTTATAGACGCTTTCAGCGTGTCAGTTCTCGAGCTGTCACCAGTCGGCGCGCCCTCCGCGCGCTTTCCGGGCCGCCATAGCCGACCTTCAGTTTGTCGCCGTTCAGGGCTTAAAGTCTCTCTCCAGTCTGGGGGGTCTCACCTAGCTCGAACACAGGAAGATGCCCTCGGAAAGAGGAGGGGGGGGGGCTCTCTGTGCTTCTTCGATAACATTAAACCGGCACTTCTTCAGCTTCTTTCTACAACTATATATTTTTTCAATTTATTCAGGACTTGCCATCTCTGTTCCCCAAGCACGGGACTAACACAGAGGGAGCTTAGGTAAAAGGGGGTCTCAGACTCCCCGCCAAAATTGGAGGGGTCTCGGACCCCCTGAGACCCCTCAGACTTTAAGCACTGTCGCCGTTCCTCCGCGTTGTGTGCTGCATCGGCCACCGCTGGAGCTTTGTTTTCGTGTCCTTTTACGTTCCGAGTTGAAATCATGTGTTTTCTTTAGGTCTTTTCGATATTTTGGGCCTTCTTTTAATCATTTTATATCTATATTTCAACATAGCTCTTGTATTTTCTTATTTATGGAATGGAATCGGACAGTGAATGGATCGACGATACAAGATTGTGGCCTAGGCTTCAGAAACCATGAAGTTCATCACATTCTTACGTTTCTGTCGCTAAAAGGGCAGTCAACACCACTGTGACAAGTGCAAATTTCAACTGACGCAGTAAGGCTATCAAAGTCGTGCTTCTCGCTGCATGTGTGCCCTTGTTTCCGTAAAGCCGAACCTGAATTATAGCGATTCAGCGAGGGACGAGACGAGCGACGGCGACAATGACGAGAGTTAGCGACGAGCGACAAAGATTTCTCAGTGTCGCCCGTCGTGTCGCTCGGTTTTTGGATTTCTAGAAAACGTCGCTCACTGTCTTGGTCGCTTGCTCCCGTCGCTTCCATGCGGTTTGCTTCGTCGCGTGACTGACCGGGTGACAGCGAAGCGGGTCGCCGTCGCTTGTCTCGTCGCTCGCCAAATCGCTTACATGCGGTATATACGTAATTAATTTCGATGCACACAGCATTGAACCATTAGCAAACCGCATGCAAGCGATTTGGCAAGCAATGAGACAAGCGACGGCGACCTGCTTCGCTGTCGCTCGGTCAGTTGCGTGACGAGGCAAACCGCATAGAAGCGACGAGAGCAAGCAACCAAGCCGGTGAGCGACGTTTTCTAGAAATCTAAAAACCGAGTGACGCGACGGGTGACAGTGAAAAGTCTTCGTCGCTCGTCGCCGACTCTCGTCGTCGTCGCCGTCACTCGTCTCGTCGCATGCTAAATCACTTACATGCGGTTCGGCCTTACGGAAACAATGTCTAAAGCGCGCACATGCAGCAAGAAGCACGACTGTGATAGCCTTACTGCGTCAGTTGAAATTTTCATGTGTCGCAATGGTGTTGACTGCCCTTTCTTAACGACAAAAACTTGTTTTTAAGTGGGGGCGAACCAGACACACCCCCCCCTCCCCAGGGCCGGGGGACGGTGCCCTTGGTATTCCTTAGGCGCCGCCGGCCAGTGTTTGCCCTGCCCAGTGGCGGCTGTTTCAGGGGGGGGGGGGCAAAACACATGCCTTGCCCCCTCACTCTGAGAACTGGGGGGCAAGCGCCCCCCTTGCCCCCCCCCCCCCCCGATTGGCACACCCATGTGAATGTGATTAACTTACATGGTCTCTGAAGCATAGGCCATAATCTTGCACCGTCGATCCATTCGCTGTCCGATTCCATTCCATAAATAAGAAAATACAAGAGCTATGTTGAAATATAGATATGAAATGATTGAATGAAAGCCAGAAATATCGAAAAGACCTAAAGAAAACACACGATTTGAACGCGGAACGTAAAAGAACACGAAAACAAAGCTCCGGTGGTGGCCGGTGCAGCACACAATGCGGAGCAACGGCGAGAAACTGAAGGTCGGCTATGGCGGCAGGGTCACGTGACGTCAAGATGGCGGCGCCCAGGAAATGTTGCCTGAAAGGGTCTATACTGTAGGTCATTATATTGTAGTTGCTCATGTATCTCTTGGTGTATTCATTCAGTTCAATCCAAGGATACCCCATGCCCAACTTCAAAAAGATATACAAAATTCCATGCGCAGCAAGATCCTAAAAAGAAACGAAACACAAAACCAGTTACCGAGTCCTTCAGGAAAGCTGTCCGTTCCTTCACCATTCTTGGCAGTGTCATGAGGAAAGCCAAAGTCGTCATACCTTGGAGGCAAGAGGAAGAAGAGCCAGAACTCGAAGGCTATGTCAAATCTCAGAAATTAAAATCTGAGTATGCGACACAATGAAAAACAGTGCACTGAAGACAGGACAAAAGAGAAAAAGAACACTTAAAACAAAAAGGCACCGGCTCACAACTGATAATTATGAGTAGAGGAGGAAAACAACGCACATATTTATTGAAAGAGAAGAAAGCACAATAAAATCAAACAAATTACGAAAAATAATGGGAAACTTAAAAAAGACATACATGGAGGGCAGATCACAGGGCTGACGAATACTTTTGTCCTGTGTTCTGTGCGCTGTTTTTCATCATGTTGTCTGAATACCAACGGCTTAAAGGGGCCCTGCAACAACTTTTTGACTGGTTTTTAATTTGCACCGAACCTGAGCGCACTGAACGTAGTAACTTAATGAAACCTTTCTTTTCTCAAATTTTGCTTTATCTTAAAAGCTATAGGCAAATTAGAATTACAAAAACAAGCAAAAAATAACCTGCTTCATCACGTCGTAGGTCCTGGCTTGAGTGGCCGTGAACTAGAGGAGGGGTAGTGAGCCATTCGAGCGCTCGCGGCTGCCGCACTCCGTGTCCACGGCTCGAGAGGGCGCCACTAAAGCATGTGTTGGATAGGCTGTATGAAGCGGGCGACCAGGGCGGCTCGCATTGCATTTGCTGCACGATTAAAGACTATTTCGGCATAACACTTAATTGGCCTCAAACGACAGCAAACACGGGGTAAAGATCAGTTCAGAACGGGAGCCACTCCGCGCTGCCATACCGCCAAATGGCCAAATCGCCAGCAGGGCTGCGCCAAAGGCCTTTGGAACGCTCGGAACCAGTCTGATCCTCGAGCCGGTATACGACCGCAGCACCGCCGCGTACACCTGGGATCTTTCTACACTCGCTGTTCGTCGGCGCCTGATCCCACTACTCCTTTCTAGTATGCGCCGCCTTTTCCGCCGCTTGGTGGCGTGTATGTCGACGGGTCATTTCTTGTTTCCATACTTTATAAACTGCATTTGTTTCTTTTCTGATCTAAACTACTGAACAAAAACTACTTTCATACATACTTGAAACGGTTCGCGACACTTATAATTTGTATCTCGACTAGAAAAAAGCTTTTAGCGGCTCTGACCAGTAGTAAGGCCAGGACCTAAGACGTCACATATCGCGCGCTTTCGGCAACGTGGGTCGCCCTCGTAGGTGGAGGAGGTTTCCGCGTCGTCCGGTTAAAATATGACGCACTGATATTTAGTTTCCCTCTCCGTGCCCGCTGGCTTGCCCGAACCCCAAGAGACGTGGAAACCGCAAAAAAGGTAGATGCTCAAATATGATTGCAGGGCCCCTTTAACCCACGAATTTGCTACAGCTGAGTACGCAAATACAAGGAAGTTTAGTTGGTTTGATACTCACAGCCTCCATCCGGAACCGTCGCTGCCTTCGCAAGCAGCTTCAGGCTGACGCCCTCAACTTTTTTCCCGCCAAACGTAAAAGTGTTGGCATGTGCCTCTCCGCCAGCGATTCGAGCTCCTGGGGGTGCACACTTGTGATTCTTTCAAACTCCAGAAAAACCTAAGACGCAAATGTATAGCAATGAGAGTACTTAAGTACAAGCTGTTCAGTGTTCCTCACTTACTTCCTTCACCTCCGACAGTGCAGGGTAGGTTTCAAAAATGTCTGTCACTGAGGGGCACTCTTCGGCAATCCATTTCTGTCTTGCGGCGAATGTCCTTTCCATAGAGTCTGCGATGCTCAGTACATTGGGACATGCTTTTGTGAACTCCTTCTGCATAGCAGCTATGTGTGCCTTCACGCTGAGTTCATCTTCCAGTGCCTCAACATTCCCTGGCTGGAAGAGTGAAAATTTTGAAGCATATATTGTTAACATACAAATTCAATAGTAGAGGCTGATTTGATGTGCTTCAGATCTGAGCAAGTCGAATTGAGCGAGCCGATAATAAGCACCTTCTTTAAAGTTTGAAATATTCTTTATGGTCCCTTTAATCCAAAGGAGGGTAAAAGGCAGTTTGTTGTGAACATTTCGAAGCTGGAAGTCAGTCTGTATTCATATGCATGGTGTGTTTTATGTGTCGCAGGTACGGTAGCCAACTGTATTAGTGCTGCACTGCAGACTTGACTATAATTGCTACTAGAATTTCCATTTCCCAAAGGCAAAAGAGGAAAAGAAGCTATTTCTGCTACTAATTTTTTGCTCTACACGAAAGTGAGATACAAGAAATATTCACCCTACGGCAGATCCGTTTTGCAGAAATGTTGTCATCGTCATGATTATCATGCTGCGTGCGCTTCTTTCCAAACTTCTTCCTCTTTTCTTGAATAACACCAGTCTCTTCTATTTTTCCACGTTCATACTTGCACTTAAACCTCAGTGCGCGGTGCCACGAGTCCTACAAAATACGGCACTATAGCATAAAGTTGTAAAACAGTTTTTAACACTAACATGATTCAACTTACAGAGCCAGTGCCCACTGCATCACGGAGAACATCATATCGCAGCACAAGCTGCCGACAAACTTCAAGGTACAACCGGTTAGGATACCTATAAAAGATGTGAATACATAATCAAAACGAAAACATAACATCACAAAGTCTCGTCATTCTTTAAGTGAAGGTTTTAAGCATGAAATGCTTTTAGCTTGTGTTTTAGCCAAACTAATGATGCAACCAACACAAAAAATAACCTCAGAACCTCCCAGGTTTCAAAGTAAATTTTAAACATGTTGAATAACCTGAGACTGGGGCAGAAGTGAACAAATAAGTCGAAGGAACAGAAAAGGACAGGACGACGTCTCAAACTCAGCTACCAAGTTTATTTAGTCCGCCTCCT